>MNPL01015323.1:0-11202 GCA_002081605.1 Tropilaelaps mercedesae | reverse complement strand
AATCTACCCCTACAGTTATTCTTGCATCACTTAGAACATTTAGGTGAATAGATCGTCATTATAGGGGAATATTAAAAAAACTAAAAGTCGATGTTCTTATTTAGACGAAAGCTAACAGGAACTCAGCACATCGCGGTCCCTTGCATAGATGATAGCCACGGTAGTTCTAGACAGATCAGTTGCACATACCGCAAAAGGCGGATAATATATATATGGCGTAATATATATATGACAATATATATATATATATATATATGGCGTACATGGAATCACACATAGCTCCATATATAATGAAATAGTGGCACCAGCGATAATGTAGTCCCAAAGTTGCCCATATATATATATATTCGCTATTTAGCATACAGAAGAAACGGGCATTGGGTGCGCAACTACGAATATAGGACTGAAATATTATTATCCATAGATTTCTTTCTCCATTTGATATTTTTGTCTCGACCTCACTTTCTACTCGGCTAGCTGTGATGACCATAGTTGGATAGCTAAAAAGATTCGTCAAATGTCCCATACCGTGAATGCGCTTAACAAAGCATATCGTCACATGTCTAACAGTATTCGTTGAGTTAACTCCACTTTACATGTAAAATTGCATTTTGCTCAGCGTCGTCGAATTCTCGCTCATACCGCATACGGCCTTCTTCTAGGCGACGTTGCTCGCCAGCCGAAAAGTCTCGGAGCTTAGCAAAACACATCGATGGTACATTTCTAGAGAGAAGGGTTCGCCGACAGATCTGATTGGTGTCGTTTCTTGACAAGCCGTTGAACGTGACGATGCCGTCTGTGCGTGTTCTACGATGGACAACGTGCACAAAAATCGGGCGCATTAACGTGAGATATGTCTAGCACCATCGGTGTTTGACCTGACCTATGGAGTCCAGTCAAACTATTCAGTTCTGTTGATGTTATGCACGCCCGATGCGGATATGTTCCGCACATCTTGGCATAGTTAACTCTGCTCAAAAACCGACACCACGAAACACCGAGATTCGAAGCTGGTCGGAAAAAATCTGTTGGATCGGTCAATCTCGCTTGATCGGTCACAGGCCGACACGTTGAAGTTTTTCATGAGGTGCCTATCAAGCTTTCCTCATAGGCCAGACAAAGCGGCCTTATGCCGTATCGGATGATTACGTTGTTTGCACAATGTTGAAATATCAGAGATACGGTGACAAATCTACTCAGGCAGAATGCGACATGTCGTACCTAATTTTGAGGGTTTCGACGTTCGTGACTTCATCTTTTTTTTGTTATCTTGGACCCGCTTTGGCATCATGTTGGACACCGTGAGCGCGTGTACGAGCTATCATCAGCAGCCAACGCTAGCGAAGTTCAACGGCGTAAAATTCATCCCAATCTAGAGCGAAACATCACTCCTACAACGAACAATTGTTATGTAAAATGCATGGTGTATTTTTACATGACATCGTCGAATATCCCTACAGACACACACACACACACCCTGCGGAACACATGAGCGCCCCGCAGTTCAATTCGAGTAGTATCCCGTTCGAGTGCGTTTAACATTGCCACGGTATATATTGATGAAGTTGACCAAAGGGTGCATGATTCTATCTGAAGGTCGAAGCACGTTGGCATAACCATGATCGTGGCTGGAGGTCGCCGTCGAAGCTCCGGCCGGCTAAGGGACGAATATGAAGCTAAGCCACTCGTATGTCACGCTAAGGTTCGAGTAAGCTGCTAAGATAGATTCAATAGGAACTTCGTTTCGTAAGTGAAACTTACATGCTCACTGCACGTAAGTAGAACTACTACTACGACTACTACTACGACTACCACCCTTGCAACAGTAGCACTGCAAAAATCCAATCATCTAGGAAATTAATGTGTGTGTGTGTGTGTGGCGGTGCTAAATGGATTGGCCATCATGTGTGGACATTTGAACTGATACCTGCGTCTACCTGACACCCAAGAGTGATGTCCTGTGCAGTATTAACTGAGTGCAAAGACCTGATCAGAGTGCTGGAGATTGTCGAAGTCACGATCAAGCAGCACCGAACCAACTAATTGTGCCGACCTCTATCCCGAGTGCGCTGTTTGTATCCTCAAGAAGCAATAAGAATGCCAGAGCTCGGGTTGTTATAACACCGAATTTATTAGTTCACTTTCCCTGTGTTTTCTTCTAACTACGCGTTTACGTGGCCGTCGACTGTATCGGTTTTATACCACGACGTTGCATCATTAGCTCCCGTCATCGATGGTGACTTTGTCGGCCTCGCCTGCTAACCTAGCCAGGACGTGGTCACGCTGAAACGGTCGTCTGGTCGCGTGACAACGAAGGCAACCCAAACTGGCCATGGGGGAACACGGATGCTGCGTCTGTGATACGTTTAACTAGTCGGACAAGCTACGATCATGTGGAAATTTCAGCTGCGGCGAGCATGGCGCGGAAAGGAGTCGCTCCTCTGGCGAAGGCAGCTCGAGCTCCTCCTTCGAGTCGAAAGGCCCGGTTCGCCCGTGCCGACGCTGCTGTTTGAGCTTCACCTCAATCGCGTCGAGTGCGGACCAGTCGAAACCGGCGAGGAACTTGTGTCGCCGGAAAGGTTCGAGGGTGTCACTCGCGCGGCCGTCAGCGAGGGAAAACCGCCATACGCCGAGGCGTTCGACGGGATTATCACGCAAGATGTCGATGAGGAACGCCCGCTGCTCGGAGCTGAGCTGGCGGGTTATATGAATGGTGACGTTCTTCGCAAGTTCGTACCTGCAGAGGACGGGCGAAAACGTTATTAGTTAATTGCGACGTTGAAGAATAATAGATAGCACACCTTTAGTTGAAACGACCTCAACAATAAGAGAGAGAAAGAGAGTTATGCAATGGCAACAATTTCCAGCCGGGTAGAAATGAGACTCATTATAGGAGATGTACTAACCCAATGGGAGGCTAGGTAGGCCAAGCTTAAGCGGCAATGTAGCCCCTCCTACGATGGTACAATGCAGTGGGGACAAAACAACCGAAACCAACAGACATATCTAGTCTGTATGTTTATCTGTATATCACAGACAATAGATGTCTACTAATGTGTCGGTCTGTATGCTCACCAGTTGCAGCCTCTGCTATGCGTGAATCAGACGTTCAGAATTAAAGAGTAAATTTAATAAAGCCTGGTAGGGTGTAAACATTGGGCGTGTCCAACGGGTAGTATTTCATAAATGTATCTACTACCTGACTTCGAATTAACTCTAGTAGAAATCTGGCTAAACTCGTCTTGATATTATGAGGGCCACGATGCATGTGAGTGAAGCACATGAAGCGGTGGAGTGTTTGGGTAGTGTGTTTGTGTGGACAATCCACGCCAGAACGTTAATACGCGCACGCTCATGCATTCTCTCTGGGTGACGACTGATTCGGTAAGTACCGATTGGAAACTCTGGAAGAGACTTTGAACCGAGCTGCCTTCTCTATCCGAAAAACGTGGCTTTTGAATATAGAAAATTGCTGAAGTTAATGGTGCTGTTAATAAATCATCATGTCAAATAAATGTATCATGTTGTATTCTCTTCCTAGGGCATGATGCTAAACGGGCAGTTTTTCCCATCCGGATGGGAGGTAACAAAGATGTGGACTCGTGGGACAATTTTCATGTAGGCTAGTTGGCCATCGTCTTAACATGAACACCGCGTGTCAACTTTTCCCTCATAATAAAGAGCCATTAGTGACCTGTCCACCAGGCCAGCAACGGCATGACGCCGTAAACACGCCAAGATCGCAAGGCTGCCGAACGTATAAACATAGGCGCAATCGCAGAATACCTCATTTCTCTCGACAGCGAGCTTAACTCGATGTGCTTTTTCTTCGCGTAGACCGACAGCGGAGTACGCCCGACGAACATGCAATAAACGACGATTCCATATGACCACCAGTCCGCATCAGTGGCATACGGTGACCGCTCCAGGACTTCTGGCGACATGTACGCCAGCGACCCGCAGCGACTCGACGACGTTTGGCCCCGTATGCTCAGGCCGAAGTCGGTAAGTTTGGCGTCGAGTACCTTAGGCTGGGTTGCCGATCGTACGAGAAGGATGTTCGAGCAGCTGATGTCCCGATGCAGAAACCCCATCTCATGGACGCAGTGAATAGCATGGGCTAGCTGGCCGGCTAAACGCCGAGATTGCTCGACCTCGAGGGGACCCCCTGCAAACGGTAGGCGGGCCACAATACGACAAGACACGAGGAACAGAGAGATAGGGAGAGAGATTATATCGTGCAGTGTCGCTGACATCAAGAGGCTACTCGTCGTACTTGGTACGTATTAGGGTAAATATTTCAGTTCGATGGGTGCGGGAAGGTTCAGTCGAACACAGCCGGACGCCGACACCTGCTAACAGATGAATAGCTTACAGTAGGTTGTTATTACACGCAACGCAACGCAGTTTTAAACGATGCGCTCAGCAACCTACTGAGCGCCATTAAACGGTGTTTATTTTGGTTTGGGAACTCCTTTTAGGGGCACTGCATTCATCACTTGCCGCCAGAGCGGCTAGCGAGTTGCCACCGAATCAGGACTCCCGAATGAAACTGACCGATGTTACGCGGTCATTGAAATATCAGTTCAGAAAAATTGTTGTTAACTCGTCTACCCTACAAACACACCACGGCAAAGACAGTTTCGGCTAGTATGTGTCCTGCAAGATTCGAACCGGAACCCTATGGTTTCTATATATATATATATATATATATATATAATTGTGCACTCTCGCCTTAAATCATTCGATGCCAGTGCGGTCAACCGGATCCTATGTTATATTTCGAGGAATTCATTCGAATTAGAAGGAAATACTACAGAAAAATATTTTTTTTAAATAGCTCATTAGACAAATACCAGCACAGTAACCGCTGACTAAATGCGCCCGCCTACCTCTGCTATGTTGCTGCTATCAAGCGGGAAACACTACCTACGCTTAGAAATTGAATTGCCTGCGTCCTGCCCGAAATTCAACTGACCGGTGTCTTTTAGGTAGTGACTAAGGCTTCCCAAAGAGGCATACTCCATAACGAAACACCAGTTCCGGTCCGTCTGCAGAAAACCGATAAGGCTGACGACGTGGGGGTGCTCCGACACGGCTCGCCAAACGCTGAACTCACACTTCACCTTTGTGAGCTCGCGCTGTTGCTCCTGTGAGGTCGCTGATTTCTGCACGCATTTCAGCGCGGCCGCTTCTCTCTGGAACGCTTGCGAATCAGTTGTCATTAATATTGGCAGAAGCTCTGTGACGAGAGTGGAAATTAACGCACTAGGGCTTCGCCTATAACCACCTGCCCGGAAGTATACGTTCAAGTGTAGACAGGCTTAGCAACAATAGTTCGTATTATCCCTAGAAGGCCTCCGTCATCGCGCCAGTGTTAAGCAACTACAGAATATTGGATCCGTGTGCTTTATACTCACTCCGATAGAAATCTTGAAAACCGTTCCGAACGATCCCTGCCCTATAGCTTCGCCTACTTGAATGACGCGGGAGACCTTGAACGCAATTGCCTTTTTGCATAACGGATTCATCCAGAACGAATCCGGGACAACGGTGCCCACTTCCGGAATAATAATGGCTTCTTCTTCCTCGACAGGTGGCTCGGCCTGTGGCTGAGACTTCGCCTCTGCCGGTCGTCCGCCAATAAACACACCAATAAAAGCACTGTTATGGACGGCTCCTACTATATATATATATATATATAAATACATTGCTGAACTCTCCTCCCCCTCCTTCTCCCCCTCTCGCTCTCTCTCTTTTCTCTCTGTCTAATGGCTATGCGTTGCGTGCTTCTTCGCTGCGTTGTGAGATGATGTCAAACGCACTTTTATTTAACCCAACTGTTAGTCTAATACGCATTAGTGCACAAGAAATCATCCGCAAAATGATTAGTGCTCTGTGAATCAAATGAGGCCTCGTCGCCTCAACGAGCGACGGTTTCGTCTGTGCTCTACATAAACAATTCGACCACCCCAGCCTGACACCGACGTCCTAGCCGAGCTTACTTCTACGCGGCATAACAACATTTTTTTTCCTTCTAATTCAGCAATAATCCCGCCCTACGTCATCATAGAACAGTACCAACGGGACGAGTAGCACTCACTTGTCACCGACTGCGTCTCAGCAACCTCCCGATCGGATGTGGGCTTTTGTGTGTGTTTTGCAACATGGCCACTCTCTTGGCGACTCAATAGCGTCCCCTTTCTAGGTTTCTTGAGCTTGAAGTTCGGCCGGAGCACATCAGTGGCACTGGGTTCGACGCTCATGGCCACTCAACGTTTGGCACTGCGTCGGGCTAATGTGTCCGACGGGGGGCGGGTGGCTGGAAGGCTATAAACCGGGGTACCTTGTCAAAACCCGCCCCCGGTGACGGGAAGGTGAAGCACGAATTTGGTGTGCAACGAATATCCTCTATATTGCTATCACTACGTTATTGTTAGAATCTGATCTCGAACTCGCGATGGGCGGACGGCATTTTCAAAAAGCGTCTCTCGTATCGAGACCGCGACCACGCGCTGCTAATATCACTGAACGAGTGGGGTGGCGTGGAGTAAAGTTTACGGCAGAAGCCGCGTATTTAGTTCGCCATTTCGCTATTTTGGGGTCGACCTTTCGACGCAATGCAAAAGCCGTACCGTGAACGTTAGATGCTGGTCTTAGAAGTCAGCTCGGAAACATGTGCACTCTCATGTGTTGTTCTGATTGTCCCAACTCATGTGTGCCATGACACTTTAAAGTGCTACAATTGCAGCACCGGAAAACATACTGTCAACTCGGTCACATGTCCCGTATACTGAAACAGCCTTAGAGCAGCACATCAGACTGCACAAAACCGCACCGAACACAACCAAAAACAAGGACTAAGCCGCCAAATACACTGACCGAAATAATAAAAGTTCTAAGCAGGAAAACGAAAAGACGGCTTCGAAACCCCTTTTTGGATCCAGGGCGAGAAAAACCGCCTGTAAGAGACAATGTTCGGAAGAATCACCTGATATAATCTCACCCGAAAGCGAGGAAGGCGGACGTAACTAACCTTGCCATATACAATGAGCTATAGAGTCATCCAAGTCAATTGTAATCGCAGCAGGAAGTGTTACGACCTCCTAGACGAGATCCTCGGAGGGAGGACCACAAACCTTCTTTTGCTAAGCGAACCGAACAATTAGCAATGACGACTGGGTCGTCATAACACACAAAACTAGACATTAGTATATAAGACTGCTCAGTATAGGAACCCACTGGGGAATGGCTTTAGCTACATGCACATACGAAGAACAGCAAAACTCTACTCGTCCTACTGCAGCCTAAATACGGCTCTAGTTGACCCACTACTAGAACCCACTACTTAACGATCTGACGGAATCAGCAAAAAGCGCAGACCCACTGCCAGTGATCTATGCTGGCGACTTTAGTGCTGCCTCGGTGACCTGGGGGTCATGAACCACTGATAGCAGAAGCCGCAATTTAATGGAATGGATAGCCACTGATGACCTCACTACAATCGACACGCACTAACCTTTCCATGTAGCAGAGGTGAGTCGCACATAGTTCTAACGATATGTAAGACAAATCCTGCCGCGAAATTATAGGGTTTGCAGGTATTAGAAGATGAGGTCAATCACTCGTTGCATTGGGTTCGGCATTAGAGAAGATCGCGCTCCCTCTCGCGAAGGCAAACAAAGGACTAGACGCATACATCAAAGCGCGGCAGCTGTGAACAAGGCAATAGGGAGATACTTAGAAGAGAATGGACCCTCAGAAAATGCAGCGGCTCTCCAGCTATTTCTGAAGAGAATTTGCGAGCAAGCCAAAATTCATCCTAAAAAGACGGAAGCCAGTCCCTTCGGTGTAATAGTGGAACGACAGGATCGCGGACGCCTGCGCAGCATGTCTCAGAGCAAGAAGGGTAGTCAAAAGACTAAAGTCTGGAAATGAAACACCTGAGACACTGTTTTTAGCTGTCGGTGAACTCAAAAAAATGCGAGCGCATCTTAGTAAAGAGATATCTGAATGTAAAGACAGACACTGGAAAAGTTTTTTGGGCGAAGTCAACTCAGACCCGTGGGGTCGGCCGTCCAGGTTGATTAGGGAGCGACCAAAGATAAAACCCCGGAGACAGATCTCGATGGACGAGGTAACAGCTACACTGACCCAAGCTCTTTCCAGTGCACCCGGATTTTGACAGATTGTTCTCCGAGGCGGAAAACGAAGAAAAGTACCGGAAGTGACACTCACGGAAGTCATGAACCCGGGATGAAAACAGGAAGGTCGCCAGACCTGGATGGGATACTCCCACCGCTACAAAGGTATTATTTATAGAGTACCCCAAGCTGGTGGCCGAAGTCGCGACGAGGGAGGGGATTTTTTCAGAGGTTTGGAAAGGCGAGAAAGTAGTACTGCTTCCAACGGAAAATGGATCCTTCGGACTCTGCCTGCTGGGTACTCTAGAGAAAGGGTTTGAGGCCATTCTAGAAGCGCCGCGCCGACAGTATGCAAAAAAACATAGCCTGCCTCGGACGCTCAATATGGCTTATTACTATTATGGAACATAACGGAGTATTTAAACCAAATGACCTCCCGTCCGGTGTAGAACTAACTGCTTATGTGGATGACCTCGCTTTACAAGCGCGAACGAAGCCGGAAGAACTGCAAGCAAACGCCAATTCGATTCTGGGTGAAATAGAACTCTGGCTGACAAAGTACGGCCTGGAAATAGCACCTTTTAAGAGCGAGGTAATTTTACTAACAGGAAGAAAGAAATTCCCCGACTTGGACATCAGAATCGGCTAGGAAAGAATCAAAATCGTCAAGACTACGCGATAATTGGGTATGCACCTAAATCGCGCCATGACGGGCACTAGACACGTCAGAATAGCATCACCCAAGGCCTCCAAGGTAGCCGCGGGTGTTGCCAGGCTGATGTCAAACATACATAGTCCAAGTGAAAAAAAACGTGAAATGCTAATATCCGTAACAGAATCGATAACGCTATTTGGCTTTCCGGTATGGACCACAGCAGCGACGACGAATAAAACTATCAGAAAAGTTCTCCGTAGAACACAACATATATTAGCCATACAAGTAGCTCAGACATATAGAACAGTCAGTACCACGGCCGTGCTTGCTATAGTAGGGACCGTATTTTGGGAATTTAAGGCTGAGCAGCGTCGCAGAAGTTATGAGAGGAAAATGCAATTGGGAGAAGACTATAGCCTGGCGAACGTAATGGAAAAACATCTTTAAAATGGCTCCGGGGGCAACAGCACGAGACGCCATTCCGAACATCAAGATCTGGATGGAAAGTCCGGGCGGAAAACTCGACTACCTTCTGACCCAATTCATCACAGGTCACGAGGATTTTCAGTCCTACTTACATAGGTTCAGAGAGGCCCCCTCCGATATATGCGTTCTATGCGCAATCGGACAGGAAGATGATGCTTTATATACACTAGCGGTTTGCGCAACACTAAATGACATACGCCAGCAGGCAGCAGACGTGGAACTCAAAAGGGCCATATGCAACGGAATACCATCTTTTGTAACTTACTTATACAAAAGCAAAGATAATTGGTTAAGAGGACGGAATCTAGCTGAAAAAATACTTAGGGAGGAGGACCGCCTTGGGAGACCTAGAATTTCAGCATTGGTACAGACAACGACGGTAGAGGAAGGTTGCGCGGAGAGCGCCTCCAGAGGACAAATAGACGGTTAGGATAAGGGTGACACTCATGTCACTCGCTGTCCCTGCAAAACATTGACTGAAGTATTCGTATAAACAGTTCCGGTCAATGTCCCAGGTTATTTTCAAGTCGGTTTGGGGTTTAGTCAGTAAGAGTCTGACACTACCAGGCATATACCTAGATGTGAGGCTTGGTGCCTATGAGGATTTGCCTTCAACCTTTGAAGAAAAAAAGGGAGATGCGAGTTATCCATTAGAGATTTTGCTGTTCTTGAGTGGCCATCATTCAACATTTCAGGTCAACGGTACCGCTCAAGCATTATTTCTTAAGATAAACCCAATATAAATGTAAATGTACAACGGTGCAAATCGAACTCATGCACCCACCTGCGTGTTTCCTCCTAAGGCCGCCTGAAGGCTCACGCGAATGTACTAAGACATCGAACTCGACCACACCACTCAACTCGGTACGCACCGTTGTTCTGTTCCGTTCGATAAGTCCTTCCTTGTTTTTCGCATGCTCAGAGCGTGCACACTCATGTGGGGGTTATATACAGGAAAATGCATGTACTCCGAATAACAATGCACTTCAAACGTTTATAGGTAGAAAAGGATTGGATAAGATAAATTGTACGAAGCCCGACGTTGTTAGGCGTACAGGGCTCCGGTGTATCTGGTCCAAACGAGAGCCGGGCCTGACCTACTCGCCTGTTGCCTACGGCGAACCTTATTAGCCTATTGTCTACGTGTCCATGTGTAGAAGTACGTAATTTTTCCATGTCTAATTTCTTCTTTTCTGGAGCTACGATATAAACTGGATCGGTGTACGGGGTGTATACCGCTTTGAGTTCAGGTTCTCGACGCAAGTGCTTTGATACCCAGAAATGCAGTTGGAGCGATATCGTGGACCAAAGGACATACGGATCTACTGATTCGTGAATACCTACGGTTGTAGAAAGCCAGACGTCCAACCGCTGTTGGCGATTTAGTTCGGATAATAGTCATCGTCGCCATATTTATAATAGTTTATTTTCTCAGATAGCATTATTCCTCTTCGCGGACACAAATTGGTGTGCCAGTGGCATAATAATTATGCAAGAATGCAAGGTTATTGTCCAGTCTCTATCCCCTAAATCAACTTTATTGTAATCACATCAACGTTATTCGTACGTGGTTGTCCAGCTCCAGCTTGGTTGAAGATTTTGTCGTATTCAAATGAATGGTTTACACGAAAACCAGAAAAAGTACGTCCACCCACACAGCCCGAAACGTTCGGGCGTTTTTGTTGAACGTCGAGGCTAGATTCTTACCTTCCGAGAGTTTAAAGAACATTCTTGTACGTAACTCTGTCTCACATTTTCGCTATGCAGCTGACCTTGTTCGTTTGGCAGTGTCAACAAACTGCAGTTTGGGAACATACAGATGATCGATTTGAATCATTTTTGCAGCGTTGAAAGCTGTGTACACATAGTCACTATTTTTTTATTACCACTGTATTAGTTTTCAGCTTGCCTTAACAA
>MNPL01015320.1:2778-13098 GCA_002081605.1 Tropilaelaps mercedesae | reverse complement strand
TATATATATATATATATATATATATATATATATATATGTATATATAAGGAATGTAATAACGAAATGTTCGTTATCGCGGCTCTCGTATCTTGCCCTGCTCGAGGATGTCGCATGAAAAAGGTACTAGCGTTTCGCAGGAACGACAACCTTCGCTGCGTCGGGTGGAATATTGACAACGCATTACGAGTTACCAACATCTGAGACGAGTCCCACCAGTAGAAGGGCCGTCGCCCCCCCAGATCTTCATGTCAAACTGCCCGTTGTAGATATAGGCAGGAATGTTCAAATTGGATCAGAAATGTGTGCGACACGGTTACAGACAGGTTAACCTAGTGGAAGACATTAACCACGAGTATGTCGCAAGGTAGGGCGGATAACACGACGAGGTTAGCTTTTCCTGTACAAGCATTTTACCGAAGAACGATCTCATCTGTTTCTTTGTTTTATGCTCTTAGATTTTTGCAGAAAGTCGCTCCGTTGTAGACAAGGGAAACAGCATGCCATGACAAACGAACGATTCGTCGCTGTGTCGTGAATTTCATAGAATATGTGAAACTTCGTAGCTAAGTTGAATTAGATCAACTCACGATGGGTTTCATTACGAAGCTTCGTGTCTTAGGGCCGGAGCAGTAATATTTGAGCACATATCGCTGCTAAAGTGATAATGCTCTTGGTTCAATAGATCTGATCCATCCTACCATACATCCCATTACACAGACGCTTAGATGGGACAATAGAGTGGTACTACCACCAATACATAAAAGCCTGGTGATCCTATCGCGTTTTATAGACATGTCGATAAATATTTGTGGGCCACGTACTTCTGCAAAGCTTCACGTGCTTATTTGAAAATATGCGAGTGGTAGGATTTGTACAAGATATCAGCCACGAGTTCGTCGGCAGCTCCTTAGACTACGGTTAGGATAACGAGCAAGCAAACGTACGAGCTGCCAACAGTTAAACACGTCGGATAATGCAAAGCTTACTAAATGCTGCAAAAGCAGTTCAGTACGCCCTCTAGTGTGTTTGTGCGTGTATATTAGGTACACATTAAACTGTATTCACTGGTCTCCAAACGGTTCGGAGCATATCTAACCATATCATTGTCGCCCGTGGTACTCAATACTGCCATTCTGAGTTCATAACCTTCAAATGCCCGCTGACACTTGGCTATCTCTGTTCGCCGAAGATCGTCTCAGCTTTATTAGCAACACACGAAACGACGTCCCAGCTTGAGTTGCCTTTTATTGAACATGCGGCTTTCCTTGCTGTTGCTGGTGTTCCTCAGTTTCCAGATGAACAACGTTATACCCTGTTGTTCGCTCATTGTCAGACGGCTACATCAAGCACTCCGTCACGGAATAGAGAGAGTGTTTCTAGCTCGTATTTGTGTACTAACCATCGACGGCTATTTCTCTCAATCGACATGGCGATAGGCTTTCGTATTGTTTACTGCTGGCTCGCGATTCGGTGCTACAAGGCCATAGTTGTTAGCTGTTGCCCCTGCCAAGTGTCAGTGATGTCTCGGTATCGCTAAACGATTTTTGTTCGACCAGGTCAGCACAGTGAGGAAGGTAACGATAAAAAAATACACACTTCCGTACATACTCTGTGTCATACCATGTGACAAAAATCGAAATGAACGACGTTGAGTCTTCACGTGTAGAAGCTAATTGGACGAAGGACGACCTGGAACGATCCATAGCATTGCTGCATGCCCGAGTGGCAATTTACTTCTTTATGTGATCTAAATCTCTAGCATTGTTCACTCGCAGCTCTTGTCGGCTCCCGATCAGGACGATCCTGCAGCCGTGAGGTAGAACGTACCCAAATGTACGAGATGATGGTATAAAGTATCGTCGATTGAAAAGAATTACCAAATGCCCAATGTTACTGAGTGAGTTAAGTGCCTTAGCTGACGCGGCGATCAAGCTGTGATATATTTGTAACAAAACAACGTCTATTAGCTGATGGAGTGAACGAACCCATCATAAATGTTAAAAACATGTCTCACATTCATTAATAGTATTTTGTAGAAGCTTTGCTAGTGAAAGTCATGCGACCATTGGTTCTTGATACGTATATATATATATATATATATATATGTATATATTTATAAGAAGCAATAAGTAACTGGTGCTCAATAAATACGTTATGACCCAGTAGATGCTTCAGCGAAAATTAGATCGAGGCAACAGTCAAGCATACAATTCCCAAGCAGCGACATTGCCATCATTGTCCTTTCCATTCGGCGTAAATTCGTAGTGGAGTCGAATAATCTAGATATTATTTTTACAGCTGTTGTCTACGCCATAACGCCAGGATGAAACCGTTGTAGTCAGAAAATGATAATAGGAGTATTGTAAAAAGAAGAGCTAGGTAGCCGATGCTGTTTCTATGCATTGAATACGTTTATCAAGCGAGGAGCTTCAGTTCTAGTTAAGAAATCGCTAACTGCTTACGCAACTTGGCCGAATTCATACTCGAGTTTAGACAGAAGTGAGCTTAAGGCCAAGCATTTCAAAATGCTATAAAACATGCGTATTACCTGCCTTATTAATCTCAAAGCGTAGTGCGTCCTTTGTTGATTTTCAAGCCTTAATAATCAATTGTTGTTATTGTCAATCATCCGATAGCTGCATTATACGTTACACATATTGTGTAAATGCGCCCAAACGTGTCACCAGATGGCTCCCAGACTTTAATGATTCATTCAGGTCTGGCTCTAAAAACGCTGTTAACATAATAACACAACAGTCCTTTGGACTACCCTGGGTATAGCTGATTCGGACTTCTCTCCTAAGGGCTAACTACGAATGCATGAACGTACCTTAATTTTTCCGGGACCCCGTTGCGGTCTGGGCATCGGGGTTCCAATTTAAAAACTGTCCTTCAACTTTAGACCGCAAGAACGTCAAAACGGCACCGAGAAAACTCTGCTCACAAGCAGCCAATCAAGATCCACGAATGAACCTCTCTATCGACTCATTGATTTGTTCGCCGCAACCATCGAACCGTTTGCTATAACCTCACCGTTCTAACTACAGCCGTATTTGACCACAAGCGCCATCAACACACGCAACTGTCATGGAACAGTTTCTCACGTTTCATGGGGAGTTTCTTTTAGATACCTGTACCTATGCAACGACAATTGATGCGTTTCATGGTTTTGCGGGGCCTATTTGGCCTTAGCCTTGAAATGTTGCAAATGTGTTCTCTCGTCCTCCAAACATCTTGAAATTTCTCTACCGTCAAAGCCGCCCCGAAGGATATGACTTGCTTGATCTACGCGAGTTCGCGACAAGTTTTCGTTGTCAACGACGAAACTGACCCCTCTGCTCCTTTTCCAGCCCTGAAAGTGACCGGCCCCAGGTGGCTTCTCATCGATTCACTATCATCGCTTGCAAGTTTCCGCGTGTGTCCGCGATTAATTTCACTATATCGCATTCAGTCCCTGTGCTGATGTACGTTTCCAGGCGACTATAGAGTTCGTTCGTATTCCTGTCGCTTGGTCCTGCTTGAAAGCGAGCGTCCCCCGTAAGTGGGAATACTACCCGAGGGAGGTTGTATTCAGCCGTGTACATGGGATTCTCTGCATTGAACATCTATTCATATGGCAAACGCTACTCTATCCTAATTAAGCTAACAAGTGATGCTAACATTCTGGGCGTAACCTCACCTACAAGGCGGTCAAATGAGCTATCAACCTTTTACTGAAATCGCTAGCAGTACACGGAGCTTTTCACACTTGGGAAGTCCATAAGGACAAGGCCAGCCTGATATCTACGAAACGGTTAGGCACGCGCAACAACTACAGGTTTCTTATCATCAAGAAAACCTAGTGGCAGTACATAGAAAGGTAAGTATTTTCTGATTAAGTGGCCAAACGATGCATTAACTCCGACTAGGTCTGCCACCGTTCGTCAAGATTATGCACATAACCAGAAGATCTATAAAGGCCGAAATAGAGGGAAACGGCCTGTACTACGAAAACGTTACCGTTTATATGTCTGGCGGTGTTGGCCTATCCACCATTACCGGGGCTCATACATATTCATCGAATACTTCTAGGAGCGGCTCTGCAACTTTATCACTAAGGTGCAACGTTCTCTCTTGCCTGTCTTACTTTTTCAGGCACCCATCCCCAACCCACTTTTCCCCCTTTCTTTGTGGCCTGTAGCATCCTACCGTATCCCTTCCGTTGGCCGTACGACGTGGACGCAGGAAGGACAGAGAGGCCTCAAAATCTCTTTAAAGAGTGCTCCATCATTTGGCCAAAGTGAATGGCCGCAGCAACGTCTGTTTAAGCCTTCGTTATCTGTCCGCCGCGCCAGGGAGTGTCCTGTGGCGAAAAGGCGTTTAAACAACCGCGAGGCTTTTGTCGGTCGATGCCGTCATTGACGGTCGTGCCTGTCGCCGCCAGCTAAGGAACCTTTCGAGATAACTGGAAACAAATATCGCGTAGTAACTGAAAGGAAACGGGATGTTTGGTTTACTTATGCTTGCTCGAAATTGGCTGCTCACAAGCGAACAGGAACGGCCTCCGAGGACGGACGCCTCTTCCTTTTCCTCGTTTGGTAGTTGTGGTGGTGGCAGTGGTCGTACAGCAAATAATGATGGTGCTTCCCGAAGGACAACACAGACGGCGCAAAGCACTGAACTGTCAACGCTGTCGAAGGAAGCCATCGTCGATCTGAGTGGTGAATGCGAACAAGTTTGTGGGACGGGCCAAATGTAAGAGCAAACGAAGAAACTTTAAAATTTGAGTGAAATGCAACTTTGCACACTGGTGGTCCGTGCCTAGAGAGCCTGAAAGCAGCAACCACCGTCGCACAGTGTTAGTCCTTTTGCACTGTTCCACAACTCAAGGACGGGTTCCCCTGATAGAGGAGAGGAAGACACACCAGCCGATCTTCACGGGCACACCGACGACCGGACACCAAAAAGGAACGTGTCTTCCCTTTTCTGAACTATCTTCCGCCCGACGTACGGTCGTCGTATGATGTCTAACCTTGACAAGTCTCTTCGATCGCGGAACGGAAAAGGATGGTATCGGCGAAACAAGACAGGCCAATATGGAGCCAACTTGAGTGTGGCCATACGACAAGGTGGCGCCATTTGTCAGTTTGGAGGCCGCCGTCTGCAAAAGTTCGGATGTGCTAAGAGTAATCCGTGTGCTGTACTTGCATATAGGTTTTCTTTTAATTTGCAATCTACAAAATTGGGACACCGGCCGGGGGCCATCTTTACGAAGTAGTACGAGAATCATGCAGTTGGCTATACAATTGAGCCAGCTCGAATACAGGTCAAACAAGCGAGAAGGGCATAGAGAGCCTATCACTTCGATCAATACAAGTTAGTTCTCTTTATTTCCGTGTCGCATCGAAAGACAGATTACACATCCAAGGAGACAATCAAATCGGCACAAGAGAGCACAGTTTGCAACTTATGTGTCATACAGTTATGATGTTAACGAGTTCTGTTGTTCGGGTTTAAAAGCGGTAAAGATGGTACGAGCCTATGAAGCTGGAAAACTCATCTAAGCTAGGTTTTCGTTGGTTCCTTCATTTCCTGTATTAAATTGAAGTTTATACCTTCGCCGCTTAGGCGGTTCAAATTACACGATAGGACTGCGTGCTTTTTTCGAAAGACAACACGAGCTGTGAATTTGTTCAGCTCTTGTTAGTACGGTTTATGTGTGGATGCCAGGAAAACGGTAGAAAGACGAAAGCACCTCATTAGTTAACCCCTGCTACTTTTTTTAAAGAACCTGAATCTCACCAAAGCAATTTAACAGTTTTATTAGCCGGACTAGGGCGTATTTCTTTTGGGTTGATTGAACGAGGCGAAGACCGGACGACTTCGATGAGGAGATTCCCGTTCTTTTCATATTTTCTCCTGACCCTACAATAGTTCTACCCCTACTAACATCCATTGAAAATATCGTCATGACAATTCAATTATTAAAGCAGCGACTTCAATTAAAGGATGTGTTATTAGTGTGCAGTGAGTTGTGGCTTTTGTCTAAGCGAATCGTTTCGAAGACCACTCTCATCTAACAATACTAACGATGAGCTCAATCACTAAAGCAAAACAGTTACAATATTTGATATGAATAATTACATCATTGGATCATTGTCATCATTCAGCAAGACTCGGTATAACAAAAGTGCAAAAAAGACTAAAAGTAACAACAAAACAAATATACTACCTACGAGAGGTGTGTATTATTATTTTCTATGCTCTTCCATTCCTCACTAGAGATACGTAATTCGTACATTTTGTACGTATGCACAGCAAATACATATTATCAGTATTGCATTAATGTTATGATTAATATGATCACTACGACTGGTCTCATCTAGGCTAACGTTGTGGTACACATTTTTCTTCTCTCTGTCGCTCTATTTCTTCATGACGAGGTACTCAGTTGTCTCCTTTAGTTCATTGTGAATAGTTATCTACAACTATCGACGCGGGCATTTTTCGAAAACTTTGTCGTAACAGAGTGCGCGACTGAAGTATTAGAACAGTTAAAATACAGTAACAAAAAAAATTCTCTGCGAAAAGCTCCATCTCTTCTATGGTTTACGTTGGCCCCATGGTTTCGGAGCTATGTGGCACCCGTGGTTCGTTACGCTCCAGATGAGTCGCACATTAACAATGGGGCAGCAGCATGTTCATGTTTACGACCGTACGAACAGCGCTGTATTTGTTCTGACGATTCGATTGTCGCTGACTCCTGACCTAGTGACAATATCGACTTGTAAGATATAACTGTGCCGTATAAAGAATTTGTAAGCATTTATATTTGACAAATGGCATGTCAACTCCACTTTTTTTTATCTAATAATCTATGTCATGATTATTAGCCATTTCAAGTATGCTATAACGAGGAAACTCAGAAGGAAGTCCACGAATATGCCCTATGCAAAATCACGTACGAACCATGTAGAAATTGTGACCAGGACATTCGAGCTAAAGCTATCGCCACAACTTCAAAGAAAGAAACCCTTTTTACACGATAGCATTTTGTTACATTTGCTCGTATGGTTGTATTACATTGCGTTCATCATGAATGAAAATAGCAAAAGTCGTCTGGTATTACTTCAAAATATTACTTCATTAGCCGAACATCATAAGCTTATGGTTATATTGGGTTGATAAGAAGAAAAGAGGTCTGAGATGTGCTAATTTTTTTAAATGTATTTATTTAGAAGATTCCATGTATTATGAATTGTCTGACGTCGACCTATTTGAGTGTTCTAAGTAAATCTACTGCGCGAAATAATATCGGCCTATTATTACTGTCTACATTGGGGAAACGCTTACAGACAGACATCAACTTTAACGAGTTCTTTACTAGAAGAATTTTTCACTCGTTCTAACCAGATGCACGCATTTTCGGACGACTAATTTTCGCTTGGACAACGTTGTAGGATAGCTACCCCTGCTAAACGCATTTTTTTTTAGCTTAAATTGTGCTCTCCATACAAGCATTCTATTCATAAAGTTAAGGTAGAACATAAAAACTGTATCTGCCGAAACGAAACATCTGCTAATGGAAAAACGTAGCTATGGTTGCCCTGACTCGTGACGCACTTCAGGATAGCTTAAATTCCCTTTGACCTTCCCGGCTGAGGTACCCATACGAAACAGAGTTCCGTTCTGGCCCCGGAATAAGCAAACGTATTTTTCGCTTCAACCCGTGACAATTTGCGTGACATCATAATGAGAACAAAAATGAGTAAACGAGTGTGGCAATGATAGTCGAGTAGATGAAAAAAGGTAAAAATTAGACCTCTTGACGCCAACGAGACTGTAAATCAGGGCGACAGTTAACGCTTACTTCAGGCTTGACGCAGGCAGGCGTACGATCCACAGCAGAAAGCGTTGGTATGAACGGTCGTCGAGTTTTGGCGCAGGCTCAAATCTTCAGAGTGAGTCGCTGCGGTTGGAACGGCGTACCGCCGACACCGACCGCAACTCCTTCATCAGTGAAGCCGACATGGTCCCTGAACTCAGCAGGGTTTGGCATAGCGCCACAAACACCATTCGTGCTCATATATCGAATCTGAGTGCTGATTTGCTACTTGAGTTGTTGCCGTTGAGTCAAGTGTGTAATATCCTACGAAAACCACCGGACGAATGTCGTTTACTGCATTGTTCGAGTGGCGGCCGGCCACTTACACAGAGTCCTGTTCGCATGTTACACGCTCGAGTGTGGACAATAGATTTCGGCCGGTCCGTCTTGCCTCAGACGGTTATTACCTCCTGGGATCTCGAAGTGCACTAGATGAAGTTTGATGAAAATTAGTACTAGTTCAGGAATAATTTTCATATATTTATATAAGTATATACGAAGGGCTTTTTGTCTTTGTGAACGATAACACGGCAAGACAGTAGTGAAATGCATTTGTTCGCACTCTGTTTATTCAAGTTTGCTCGGTTGGTCTGCTACAACGGTTAACATTCACTTCAGTTCTGCTATATTCCACTAAGGACTCGCCCCGTACGGTGCTAGACGTCAGCCCAACCATTTGAACCGGCACAATGACAGCGCCTTTGGGCATGAAAGCGCGTACTGCAAAGTACAATAATGATTTGCAAACGACTGAAGGTCATGTCTCATCCTGTGGCCTTCTGCCTCTGTCCGGCAGGCGCTTACGCTGCCACCGAAGGGGAAGTCGAGACAAAGGAGCGAAAAGCGAATTTAAGCTTCAGGAAAGGCAATTGAAAGGAGTACCAAATGCCTGAGAATTCCATTTTTATCTGAAGTGTATCCGTGCGGCTGACTTCGTGGGCACCGACACATTGTCATCGGAGGTTTCTTCTGAACGTCCTGTTTACATGTTGACTGTTGGCTCTCAGATTTCTAATGGCCCTTCTTGAATTGGCCCGTCAGGAATGGCTAGCGCCGTTTATCGACGCTATCGCTGGGGTGGTTTGTCACTATCACTTCGAGTCTACCCACCAACGCGGAGGTCGCTGAAAAGGGTAAGCACCGATTGAGGATTCTTCCGGTCGCTGGGAGCACGATGAAGCTAACTCGGAGAGCGCTCACTGCTAAACCACCGACGAACGAAACGGGAAAGAACGCACTTCGGGAGAAACGGCACAAGAAAGTGCCGTCCTTCGAATCAGCCGAGGGACTCATTGTTCATGGCTGTAATTTGCTCTTACAAATAGCCTGAACCTCCAAGGGCCACTCTGGATCGCCCGGCTCTTGGCGCTGGTTTCCTAAATGGATGCCTTTGGGTTACAAAGTAAATTAGCACCGTTTAGTAGAGCCGGACGAAAGATGTTGAAAACGTACAGGGTGCGATTCTTCACCGGTGGTTTATACTAACGAGCCTTGTATGGACGCACTTGTCCTAATTTTTAGCGAACCTTTTCCCCCGTAGACTAGAGAGCTATGACATTGATCAATATTGCCACTGTCAGCCGAATCGTTATGCGAGCCGATAGTTTGTCTCTGGTTTGTTCTATCCGTGCAGACCTGTAGCTGTTTAATTTAATTCTAATTGCAGTCGTACTGGTTCAAAGGTTTATAATTGTCCACAACGCCACTATTCTGTATATTGAAAACAGGCTCAATACGGAGTTTTTTAAAGATCAATAGGAACAATTCGCTGTCAATTAATAGGAACGCTTGCGTTGTGAAAATTGTACTCGAGACGCGTACAATTGCTGTACGCGGTACAACTACAGCGCTATTAGAGTTACGGAGAAGGATGATATCAACAGAGATGACTACTTGATGATGCCTAGCATAGGAAGAGGTTGACTGCCATGCCGATGAGATACGCCGATAAGCGATGCCTCCAGGGTACATCAGGACATTTTCCAGCACTATGTTATGTAAATTTGTATTATTTTAATGAATTATTCACAAAGCTCGGGTAAGCCATATAAGGACTAAAGAAAACGCATTTAAATGCCCTGTCTGCCAGCTACCGGGTCGCTTTTCTTGAAGCAAAATAGAAAACTCATCGGTCGTGTGCGGCGCCTAAGCGTATCCTGAGGCGACTAAAATAACGAGAGTCCCAAAAGGATTTAGCAAGGCTATATCGTACACTTAATTCGAAAACGGATCCACCTTGTGGAAGAGACCTCAAAAGCAAATAACCTAAACCTTTCCGCTCCTGGATACAATTTTGTGTGTACTAAATGCATCACATATTATGCAAATTATGCATATCACATATTATGGGGACGAATAATCGAAAATCCAAATGCTTCAGTGGATTCGGCCACAGCTAATGTCACTTACACTTGCCGCTTGCGTCTCAAGGCCTCACGGACGACGAGTTTGTAAGT
>MNPL01015317.1:6491-18477 GCA_002081605.1 Tropilaelaps mercedesae | reverse complement strand
ACGGACCCCATATAAATGTAAATGTGCACCGGCGGGGATCGAACCCGTGCACCTACGTGTTTCCTCGAGTCGCAAGGCGCATACGAATGCACCAAGCCACCGAGCTCGACTCGACAATTTCAATCTACCCCATAGTATACATTACTGCTGCGGCTCTCTAGGTAGTGTAGAACGTGTATAACGCGGCAAAGCCATAAAAATTAATCATAAATTGCCACAACCTTAAATAGCCTAGTGAGGGAGTACCCTATTATTAAGTACTAAGGGTATTGAAACAAAGTTTTGGTAATTTCCATCTCTTATTCGCGAGATTTGTCCTAAACCGGGTGAGGAAGTGCTACTGCTTTTGACGATGGGAGCTACCTCAATAGCCTTATTTGTCAATATGATGCACATATCGTGATGGTAAACACTCCTATAAAAGAAAAATTGTTTTCATTGGTCACGCCTCAAACTGAATGTACTGCCTCTTCAAATGCCGCAAGAGGGATGAATTCTGAGAAACTTTCTAAACTCAGCCTTAATCTAACGTGTTTCCACGTACATTTTAACTTCTAAAATATACAGCCATGAATAAATAGCCAAAATCTGACTATAGTAATAAGGTGAATGAGACGCTTTATCTTGACACCTTGGCTCTAACCAAAACTATCCTTCAAGTGACCTATGGCGCCCTTTATGTGGTAATGCCGTCTCTGATTTCCCCAGAGTAATCGGCTATCGTTATATCCGATTACATCGTGTGTCGGACTGCGATTTTTTATTAGCGTGTATTCGCTCCATCTTTTGCTCTGGTACGAGCGTATTACCTTTACATATACTCGAAGTTAAACTCCAAAAAAGTGTGTGTAAATGTTTCATTTGGTATAAAAACCACTAAACCGAACATTCTTTTTGAGTTAAAGCTTATTTTGTTCATGTGGTTCCTACAATACAGAACATCAATGGCCAATTTTTTAATATCGAAGTAATAAGAATTATCATTAACAATGCCCGAAAAATTGCAACTATTATACAAAGACGTTTTTGCATATATCTACATTGTTTATTCAGTATCTATCAATTTAAGCCTATTTAACAGCAATATAAAAAAAGTTTAAATTTTATTCATGTAATTGAGTCCTTAGCTTGTGCTCACTTTTCTCTAGCTCAGAGAAGCACCACCCCACTCCTTGCGAATTGGTTCGTCGAATTTGTGCAATTACCAGTACTCTACAAAGGAAACCAGGCGCTCACGCAGTAGTAAGCTGGTACAACAATTGGGTGCCAAAGGGTTGGGCACGAAAAAATAACTTGGCTCTTCTGGAACTGCATCAGCTTGTCTACGGACCTGCTCACGCTTCGTTCATATTGCAAGTGATTCAAACCTTCCCTTTCGCCGTTATGAGGAGTACGCGTGTGTCCCTAAATTACTCTCAATACCAT
Source organism: Tropilaelaps mercedesae (assembly GCA_002081605.1). Classification (NCBI taxonomy): domain Eukaryota; kingdom Metazoa; phylum Arthropoda; class Arachnida; order Mesostigmata; family Laelapidae; genus Tropilaelaps; species Tropilaelaps mercedesae. The sequence goes on along the minus strand of MNPL01015317.1, from coordinate 17,052 downwards.
CATTACGCTGACGAAATGTTCTTAATTATTTGGCTGAATATTTTAATGAATAAAACGATATGCGTTAACTTAACGGCAATTTCTCTTTTTCCGGGTGAAAATTCTATGATGTCTTCTGCTTGCCAGGTAGGTAAATGTTATATCAAATCATATGCAAAAATATAACCGATTTAAACACCGTGACCAGTAGTTTAGATTTTCTTCTCAGACTTTTTGCTTGGAAGTTGCTTTAGAAGTTCACTTCAAGATTCTTTTGTACAAGTCTGGTTTATAATTTGTACAGCAAGTTGCAGCCCTCGGACGTAAATAAGGGTTTATTATTATGGTAATAGGATTTATGTCTCTAGAATTAATAAAACATGATACGGGCACGTCTTTTGAGCTTCAGTGTAAGACTTGAGGATTCCCCGTTTCATGACTAGTGCCTATAGATTTATTGGCTTGGGAGAAGGGCAAACCATAATTTTACTATCATATTAGAATCACACTATACTAGCAAATGATACCGTTTACTTTTATAAATATTTAGGCTAACGCACAGCGGCGTCATTTGCAGAACCTTTGAACGCACGAAAATATTCACAAAGAACACCTGAAGCTTGCCCGTCTACTGGAAACTGTAGGTCAACGGAAACTGAAGGGTAAAATTCATAAAATACAAAACAAATTTGAAAGTAAATAATCTTATTTAAAAAGTCTTTAAATACTTTAGAATAAAGTCCGAGTCAAGAGATGTTTTATCAGAGGGTGTGCCGAGCAATTTTATGTTGCGAACGCTTTGTACAATGCTACGGCTAAGAAAAACTGGTTACACAATGGAAGATGCCGACAATAATGACCCGGACGTGCATTAGGCTTCAAGCAACCTTCAGTGCAAATCACAAATTCAGAATAGGCTCTAGATTGTTTATAACGACATACTGAAGATATTTCATTGAGTTCTAAACACATCGGTGAGGCTAGAACAGGCGGATATGGAGGCAATGGGAGGCAATACACTTCTTGTTAAAGCTCATGAACACACTAAAACTAAGAGTTCGCTTCAGCAAGGGTAGCCCAAAATGATGGCCATTAGTGTCAACAAAATGAAGCTCCAGGCATTTTTCTCCAATAATAATAATGCGTGAGCTTAACTTTAGAGCAATGTATTTAATCAGTGACGCAAATCTAAGAAGTGTAGTGCACCGCCCTTGCAGACCGCTATTGGAAAGGTCCGGCAACAGTGTTCGTGACTCTTGTGATCGGTACGCGCGAACGACTTTGGAAAACGCAATTCAACCTTTTTAAAACAGAACCTTCTCGTATGCTTTGCAGTGACTCGTGTAAATCGTGCTAGGCGAATCAGCCGAGTGAGCGCTCTAAGCTTACGACCAGGCTGAGACAAATTTTAGATGATTTTGCAGGAGTGAGTAAGTATCAGTGCTTGTGATGATTTGTAAAAGGACGTTATTCTATGAGTATAGAGCAGAACGTTGGAAACGATGTCATCGGCGACGCAGGCAAGTATGCGTTTTTAACATTGTAATTTGTATCTAGGTATTTAGATTACCTATAGGAATGCAACTCTTTTTCATTTTTAGATATTTGAACCGCCATCGGTACACAATTCTAGATTGAAAATTTAACCGCTGCCCGTCTCTTCTCTTTGACGTATTTAGAAAATGGTGTTACTCTTCTCCTTGCAAGATACTGCCAGATAGTAAAATAACAAACTTCTTGCTTACTCTAAGAAAAGGGAACACCTAGGTGCAAAACGGCTAACTTAACCAAAGATTGGGTACATGTAAATAAGGATTAACTGTCACATTGGTTGCCTATGACGACTAGAATAGGAAGTAACCGATCGATGTTAATGCAGAAGCTTTGTTGAGAAAGCGCCGATATAAACAAAAAACCCAAAATAACCAAAGACAAAGAGTAACATAAATACAAAATGTAATACTTTTTAACTATTGTCCGGTGACTCGTAGCGCGGAATAAAGCTTACATTTTTTGAAAGGTTTGGTATCCGGAGAGATGCGCTTAGCAACCACTATGGGAGGGGATGGAAAGAAAGATTCATAGGAGCTGCGTAATCGATGTTTGACGTCACAGGACAGATGTTGGAATTTGTTGTCAGATTGGAAATGGTAGCGCAGCGACAGCAGACTTGAAAATATTCAGAGCAGAAAATGTTGTAAAGGCTCGCCGTAGGGTAAAAGCGAAAATCGGAAAATGGCGCACCTTCTAAAACATTATCTACCCGTTTTAATGATGGCAATGATCAAAAGCAGACCGCTGGAGAGGCAAGTCACGGAAATGAATGTCACACAATCACCAGACGAGTAGCACCAATTGGTACCATGTGAAGTGTATGTTGAAAGTAATGATAAAATACAGCGTGCGTAAGGACACTGAAAAACAGGCTAATAGAATCATACTGAAACTAAAGCATAACAGGCAAATATTATTCGGTGTCAGGATTCGTCACAGGTAGGCCTAAATTAAATACAAGTGGACTCACAAACTCACCCAGCTAAATGAAAAGTTCAAAGTGTTGCCATTGCTCTCGCGCTGAGTATAGTCGCAATTCCTCCGGAAATACTATACGGGTACCAATGGGGCAAATTATGCATGAGCTTTAACTGAATTTCCCTAGCTTTTAATTACAATACTGTTATTAGTGTATAGTTCCCATTTGGGTACAAGCTTACATAATAGAAACTATGTTGAACTAGACCTTTATAGCATATTAATTGACAGACAAATATTTCAACTAGGAAGCAGTTATGCGTTATGTTCGATTGTTGACAATACAAAGCTCGATCTTTTTATATCACCAAAGCGGCATTTCAGAGCCGAAAACGAATATTTAATTCGAGCATCAAAAAGAAACACTTCTGGAGCGACGTCCAGGGCCTTCCTTCAAAGTTCCTTTAAAATTACCTGACTATCATTTAATTTCCACCTCGCTTAGCTGAAACTACCGCAAAATGCTTAGAGCTTGGATTAGAATGAAACTGCGGTATCGCTTCAGGCCATGCCCTGAAATAACAGTTGGTTAGCTTACAGCCCTCCATGGCAGAGGGAAACAAAATTATATGTTAAGTTTCGAACACAGACAATATATTGGCGGATTTCTGTATTCAGTACCTTATTTATATGCTCCATTTGACTGAGTAAAAACAATGAAAAATTTGGTCCAATTTTAAGACTAAATAATGGCAAATTTTCCTTGTAGGGTAAAAGTAACCGTGCAGTTATGTACAGCTAAAGTAGTAAGGGGCCAGTGTGTTCTATGGTAGATGCAGGTATCCTTGGTGAATTGTGTGTCATACGTTAAGTTATAGAGGGTATACTAGTGAAAAAGGATGTTGTACATTGGACGGCCTTGGACTATTGGCTATGGGCCGGAAACGCTTTACAAGCTCTCGATCAAGCTGGAAAAATAAATTCTGCTATTCAGTAGTTCGAGCTCTAATAGCTACATGGAAATTGGTTAAAGAAATGATGGTTGGTTAATAATATTTTAGGTATACAAGATAATTTTCATTTTATACAATGAAAAATTGAGAGTTAACGCCTCCAAAATTGCCCTCTGGGTTTTATGATTCTGAAGGGCTTTAATAGTAATTTTCATATAGTTACATCTACCTGAGTGTCTTTTGCCTCTATACTTCTCGCCATGTCTTTAGGGTTGACCCTTTGTTGTCGCACGTCGACCTGCATTGCCAATGACGGCCCGCAATGGCGCTGTATCCGCCGACGAGTGAACGACGGTGGCGGCGTCGGCGATGATCTCCAGCCAGACCATGGATTAAGACGTAGCGGGTTCTTCTTCATTAAGCCAATAGAATACTAATAGATTAGGCTGTTGTGGCAGCCTAGCCACTTGAAGCAGCTAACCTGGCTAGCGTAAGCCTGGTTCTGACGTGCACGCTTAGGCTGGACAGTGAACATCGAAGGGTGTATGGCATAGACTCAGTATCCTGAAACGGAACAAGAGGAGAAAGGACATAGTCGTTGTCGACTAAAATACGTCAGTAGCAGGCGTCGCTACTGCAGAAACCCAAAATCGGACAAGCGGATGTCTTGCCACCTAGACAAGGAGAACGAGCCAGAGGAACCTATTATTAAAGCTTGTAGGTAACTGGTCAGTGCTTAAATAGGTATTCGACGTTCAGGGTATGCGTGAGTACTCATGTGTTTGCACAAAGGGTTAGGAGGTAACAGGTACACTGTCAACTAACACGACGCACAACTAGTACGCACTCCATATGTTACAACGCATCAACTAATCGCGCCTTAATGATAGAGTTTTATATTGTTACGAATGTGTGGGAAGAAATATTATGTGCAAAATTGGCAAGCTATATCTGGCAAGTAGATGTCTGGCATTAATGTAGACATGGTGCTGGTAACGTCCGTTAGTGCTCTAAACCGAAATACAGAGATAAGCGTCAATGAAGGGTAGAGGCAATGGATGACGTCAGACTTTGGTGGCGTTCGGCTCTTTCTTGGCCCGAATCGTAAAGTTCAAGAGTCACTGATTTCTCTAACCTAAACTAATCGACCGCCTACTCCCTGTGGCGTCCACTGCTGCTGTATGCGGTGTTCTTACTAGTGGCGTACAACGCAGCGCAGTCGTAGAGGGGTCGTCGTAGAGCCGTACCGCGTGGCGGAACAACGTGCCCGGTCTATTACCTCCCCAGCCACGGCTGCTGGTCCCCACTCAAGGGGCGGGGGCTAGCGAAGCCCAGGGCTCTGAACCCAGAACCCTGGGACTGGCGTCGAGACCGCGAGCCCACGCTGTCCCTAGACCCAACACAGTGGCGCCGTCTAGGGGGTGTTGTTGAGGCTGAAAGCCGATAGGGGGCGTTGTTGGCCAATGTATCTCGGCGAAGTTAGTCCGCATTGATCTGGCGACATACAATGGGAATGAACGAAGCTGGTGCTGTCCGTTGCCGAGTCGTATTGTGCGTCGCCACCGCACCGTGTACAGCCTGACGAATGAGCGGAGTGGTCGCTGCGCTGCGCCAGCCAGCAGTTGTAAGTGCAAAAGTCAGGTAGAAAAAGTCACCCAGTGGAGCTGGGCTCTCTTTCCATTCAGTACCCAGCCGCCTGTTTTTACTAGTTCGGCTGTTCTTTGCCCTTGGAAGTAAAGTGGAGTACTTGCGCGAGTGTGACCACGACAGTGAGCCTGTGTAGATGAGTGAGCAAGCTTCTTTGAGTGAGGAGTAATGTACGTTGGTTGGCTTACCGCAAATTGTGCTTCTACTACTGTTATAACGACTACCACGCTTGCTACAATTACTGCCGCTGTTCATTATTGCTTAGAAAGAGTGGTATGATGTCCATGTGCTTCCACGAGTGGACTGCGTCCTCTGTGGAATGTAAAAAAGCCGGCCAAAGAGTCCCGTTGCCGACAGCATAGCCTTTTTTAAGGTATATGGAAGCCAGTCGTGGAACAGACAGGCTGTACACGATGTAATCACGATAAGCAAGTTTCGGTCATCAAGACACGGTCATCTCTAAATTGTTTATCGTTGTGACTTACGCACACGTCCTGGGCTTGCCAGAAGGCTGCCCTCAAAGTGGTGTTTCAACGCGAGAATCCAATGCACTGCGCCGGAAAACTGCCGCCGACTAAGCGTTGAGAAAAAAATTTTAAAGCGAAAAGAGATTTGGTCATATAGACGTTACCAACAGGGGAATACGGATGTTAAAACCCCTATTTTATTTAAGGTGCAGCTTATGCAAGCTGAGTGCATGCCAACGGGCAGAGTTACAGCTCAAAATCGCCATGAACGTCCTCGGCTTTATTGAAACAAAACGCGCACTCCGCGTTTGGACTACACAATCATACTAACAACCATCATCGATTGTTTCGGGCATCATTTGAACCTTATGAAATTTCAACGACCCAATCCTGCCGTCACCCTCAGGTAAAAAGGGAACGCTAAAGCAATACTTTTGTGCAGCAATTAATCGGAAATTTTGAATAAAAATAAAAAATGGATAGGTCAGTTGACAAGCAAGCACATTACTCATAGAATATGAGTATCACACTGCACTATACATATGCACTATACAGTGTGTTGCTCTTATTTAGCAGTATATTGGAAATTAGTATAGAAAAGTCTGCTTCCGCACGTAGCGGGTTTGCATTCGTCTAATGTTAGAATTGGCTTACGTGCCACGATGGCAGTTAGGCATGCAGGCTGGAAAGGTCGCTCGCATATGCGCGGCTCTGATGCTCTGTTTCATTATTTATTTTGTTGCTAGAATTATCGGCCAACTACAAATATTGCTCTACATAAAACTCATCGTAATTTGTCAAGATAGGCGATGCAATACAGGACCAAGGCTAATATCTTGAGCGTTAGGCATTGTTATGAAGACTTTCAAAAATATTGAGGCGTTTATAACAGTATAATTAGCCCAGTGGCAAAACACAGTGAAGTATCCCAAGAGGTGAAGAGGAGGCTGTACATTAATTGAAACTTCAAGATAAAGCTTTAATCATTTTAATTTTTTAAAATTCTTAAAAATTTTTTTAATCAATTTGAGAAGTTTTTTTAGAGAAGTAATTTCTGGAGTATTCAAGTACACCTTAACTGCCAAGTACACATCGGAAGGACTTCTGCGGAAGCGAAAACTGGAACTTCGGTAGTGTACAGAATAAAAAGGTGTGTGTAATTTCCTTTAGCCAGGGGTAGTGATTATAAATCCATGATGAGAAAAGGATACGCAAAACTATAGAGCGTCAATGGCTGAAGACAGTTGAAAAAGGGGCCTCGTACAAATTTAACCCTGCAGTTTTTCCATACGACTACTTTTTTTCAATAGATAGGACCCTAATTCTTGAAAAGGAAAGAGTGTACATTATGGTCATTTATGCTAGTCATGAGTCATTATTTTAGTGTCCAGCGACCATTTGCTGCTAGATGTTTTAGTTATAATATAGGACAACTCGGCGTGCAGCAGACGAGTTTTTCTACAGTTTGACAATACCTATAAAAGAAATAAATGCCACAGCGGTTAGATAGGTGTTTTAAGGCCTTGCTTGAGACCCGAAGTCAGTACAACTATCGCCTACTAAGTCCTTTACTCCGCGTTATAGGCCATCATTTTGTTATCCCCTTTGCGGCTGCTACTTTCGTGGTAGAGACCCCTCCGAACCCGTTTAGTTCCACTCCTGTTTCCCGAACACACAACTCGGAATAGAGACTGCTAGTCTACAGACAGCAGCGAACAAAGTAACAGGCCAACGCGCCTATCTTCTGCTGTGGCCACAACGCGTTCGGTAAGTACACGAGCCGGGTAATATGTCGCGTGTGCTGGACCCAATTTGGTCGGTGCTGTACCATTCGTTGACCAGTTGGTGTTTGGTCGTGAACGATCGGTAGCCCCCATTCGCGTCCTTCACCCAACTTACGAGGCTCCCCATTACCTTTGGTCCTCAGGACTCCTTAGATCCTCTTGCCATGCGCACCTCTCTCTCCTGAATGCTCACTTGGCTGTCAATTTCTGTCCTTCCGAGTTCCGTGGAGAACTGTTTACAGTTCAGCCTCACCCCATCGGATTGTTCCACTGTGGAAATTTTCTCTATTCGCCATTATTTTACAGCCTCTATCCGATAACTTATTATCGTTGTGCCAATTACAACAATTTGCTCAAAAGAAAGAAATGAGAAGAAGAAGATGTAGGCTGGACGAATTAAAGAGAATAGAGTCGATAGATATTAAAATAAGCAAAAGCGGGATAAAATTCAAAGAGGCACGACAGATTTGGAGAAGAAAGGACCGGATTGAACTAGAACAGCGTCAACAAACTTTCGTCAGCTGATCACTGAATACTAAAGTAAACCGTTTTGCGTAATAACAAAACGGAAAAATTACGAGGAACAAGCGACAGACCCATGAGCAGGTGGCGACCATTCGCTTGTCCGCTTTCCTGTTGGCACCTCGCTGAGTTCCCACGAGCACCAATCCCACCCCCAACATGGGATGAACTAGAACGTCCAGTCGGGTGCCACCATGCCTCGCATTTGGTCCACGGTTGCTCCGGTTGCTTTCGTTATCCGGCATATCCTTGCCTGGATCTAAAAAGCCCTGGAAACTACCGGGACTAGAAAGCCTCTAAATAGGGTGAAGGCCGCGGATAGGGGGAAACCGATCGTTCACGACCAAACACCAACTGGTCAACGAATGCTACAGCACCGACCAAATCGGGTCCAGCACACGCGACATATCACCCGGCTCGTGTACTTACCGAACGCGTTGTGGCCACAGCAGAAAATAGGCGCATTGGCCTCTTACTTTGTTCGCTGCTGTCTGTACATTAGCATTCTATTTTAAGCTATGTGTGCGGCAAATATGAGTGGTGATTGACGTTTTTCGAAATCCGTCTTCATCGTGGATAATCGTCATTTAGTATGCTGCTACTAGTAATAATGTTGGTTGATGGCAGCAGCAGTCTGTACCCAATGTTTTCTGCCAACTTTACCTAGGTCGTAATCATGGAGTTGTTTCGAAAGAAAAACGAAGCCGTCGAGTCGATTTTGTGTAAGCAGAATGAAATAGGGTAGAGTTGTAAAGCTGCAGCTGCTCTGTAAACTCCTGTCACGTGTACGGCTTACTGGCAGGAGCCGTAGAGGTCCGAACACAGGACGACGTTACGAAGAAAAGGTCGTTCGGCAGTCGGCAAGGCATGGGGTGTTCGCGCAGCGACAAAGCAAAGATAAATAGCCAGGAGGTTCCATGTGTCGATATAAATTGACTAAATTACATTAAGAATTCCTTCTGGCTCGTTCACGATACTTTTTTTTGCTTTGCGAGGTATAGTCTCAAAACCTCACGCGTCCTACTCCTTACGATAAGCCTCCTACGCCTGCTAGCTGATCTCCACTCGATGTTTCTTTGCCAGCAAGATTTCCAGGGCCTGCAGAGGCGGGACAGCATATGCGTGGCGGGTGGCATGGTGAAACGAGAGTGTGTCAGGGAAATCATCTGTTCAGACGAAAAGCGCAGCGTCACCGACATTGGCACCGAATGTCGTCGGCAAAGGAGATCCGTTCAGTAGAATGGAACAATGTTTTCCGCTGCTCTCGACGCGAGACGTCAGCTCCCAAAGGAGAGCTGCCGGTCGATAGCAGTAGCAGCCAAGCCCATAGTACCGCCATTACTGGGTCTTACCGTGCCTAGCTCATTCTTGACGTGGCAAATATTAGTCGCAAGTACCACCACCGCCATTGCTCAGACGCCACCAATTCAACCACGTTTGCACAAAACGTACGTGGCGGGCCATAGGAAGAGGGAAACATGTTTACCTATACATGCTTTCCGCTGTATTAATGGTTAAAGTATAACTATAACTGTAAACAAATGCATCCTTATTTAACATGAGCGTGTATATCCGTTAGGCGTCCATAGCTGAGGTACCAATTGCTGTGCTAAACGCAAGAGGAACGGTCCCATTAAAAACGCCTTTGGGCGGTAGGAATTCGTTCTCTTACCGTAACAAAAGAAGATATGAACTTCTTAAACAATTCCATGTTTAAGAGGAGGGAAGGAGAGCTGCAGGGGTCGTAGAAAGCGATGATGACAAAGAACTATTATGAAAGCTTAGAAATTATGAGACAATCGTAGAAATGCACCTAGAAGCTAGACGGCCATTTTTGCCTATTTGTTTGCTATTTTATTTGGTACATTATACAGTCTGCAGATTTTAAGGCAATTGTGTAGCAACGGCTCCGCATATTTTGGCTGAACCAGAAATGTCTTATTGCACTCCATGAAACTGATATGGGCAAAACGTATAAACGTATAACGTATGGACATAAGATCTAGACACGATTTGAGATATATAGGCGAAACAACGCGTTGTTTTATTTACTATTCCAGCCGTCCAGGCCAATTGCAACAACTTAGAGATACTGTGTCTTCTGATACCGAGGTCTGTTCTTTTTATACTAGAACTTTATATATATCTTTTTATATAGAACTTTATATATATCTACTATATATATATATATATATATATGCTTCGACGAACATATCGTTTTGTACTAGGACAGTCGACTTTGTTAGAACAGCCGTTCGAGCAAACCTATACCTACCTACCTACCTACCTACCTTGAGCGACAGCCTTCGTTTTTTCAAATTCCGCATCCGAGGAAGGTCGTCAGAGCAAACCGTCTTGTCTTAGGGGACGTAATAGAAACGAGATGGGAGATCGCGATGCCCTTACGAACAAGTTTTTATTGTGGCACTTTATTTGGCATACCTTAACTTTACCGTCTCAAAGCGAAACGCACTCGGCCTTGAGGTCAAGTTTTTCCGGTCTTGCCAGTGTGTTTGCCAGCGAATCGCTAAGGAGAGAGCAGGAGGCTCACTCCACTTAAATCGGCTGCTATTTACTTTCCTAGTGAACAGATTCGATGCTACCGTGCTAAAAACATTCATCTAATTCGTTGGTTTTGTCTGTAAAACTTCAAATGACATCTGAGCAGATGCACCCATATGAGAGGAGGCGCTGCTTCTCACCCGTCGGTATCCGGTATGGAGGACTCGTGTTTTCA
>MNPL01015316.1:10005-22183 GCA_002081605.1 Tropilaelaps mercedesae | reverse complement strand
GTGTTTGGGGGCGGGGGGGGGGGGAAGGGGGACAACCTGAGCGACAAAATGGGGCGAAGGCACTCTTAGGACACGACACGAAAGGCTTTTTCGAAGTGAACCTTAAGTGAGGATGAAATGAGCCATTTGCGCAACTTCCAGTGTCGGAATAACTTTTGTTATTCCGACTTTTCGACCGAATTGTTTCGAAGTGTAAAAACTATATCGCGTAATCGTTAGATATCGATAGATTAAAATCATCCAACAGAAGTGGCCTGTCTTGGAACGGTCATAACGGACCTTTGTTCGCCATCTTGAGAAACACGCACATTTCCATGTGCAGATGGTGAAGGAGAGTATGACTAGATTATACTAAAAGTAATTGTTATAACATGCTTGAAAAGCTAGCTAGGCTGTCGATATTTATTCAAACACACACACACATGTATATATAGATAGATATAAATAAGATTTCGTTTCTGTGTAATGCCCATGGGCAAGAGTGTGTGTCGGTATATATATATATATAAGCACAAGTACAGCACACGTTGTAACCGCATGTCGCCACAAAGCCATGAGCATCTATTATAGTTACGGCGGCGCAACGTAAAAGGGTCACAGTTAACAGTCAACAAGCGGCGTTAACATTGAGGACGGAGCCACAGGCAAGGGGGACGACCCGTTCCGAAAATGACCAGCAGAAACGGTCGACGTAGCTTTAAGCCGCTCGGGTGGCGGACATTTGCCGTGAAGATGAAACCGCCCGTGAATAGAATAGGCGCTAAATGGTTATGTCGTGTTAGCGCGTCCGTTAGTCCGTCAATAGCAGCGGCAAAAAAATCTTCGCTTAGTGCAGTGAAAGGCGAGGAAGGCTCTGAGCCCAATGAAAGCCGCTTCGGTCAGCTGACGACCCCTTCGGTGTCGGCGGCTAAGACTGACAGATACAAAACAAATTCAATTTCGTCTTAGATGATTTGCTATATTTTTGTGGCTATTCCTCTACTTGTTATTATAGCAATTATTATCATTAAATATTTATACATTGTGTTGAATAAAAACCCTGAAATTTAGCCATTTATTGTTGGTGATTTAATTGTCGGTATATAAATAATTCAAAGAGAATTTGTTCAACAATAGAAGGATTCCCGATACACCGAGGCGGTGATCGGTCGTGGTTTTGCTTCGATGTTTACTTCAACATAATCGTCGGCTCCTTTTATCGTTTTTAATGGGACAAACACGTCGGGGACGATGGACAATTTCCAGCTCCTAAACCAAACATCGAAGCCGATCACTCCCAACAAAATCCGCCCTCACATCGCGAAAGGCCCAAGTCGGCACGGAACGTTCTGGGGGCATCAGAGTTGTTCTTAGGGTTTCGTCTTAGTTGTTCGTAAACCGAAGGACGTGCGCAATTCTTCGCAGTTCTCCGCGATCGGTTTTGGCGTGCTTGACTGTACGAAGGAACTCGGCCAAGATCGCCATTACGACATCGCTTGTGATGAACTTTCTTGGGAGACCATTTCGACCTCGTACACCTTCGACAAGTTCGTAAATTGATGATCTAGAACAGTGTGACTTTTACGGCACTTCGTTTATTGACCAATTGATTGAGTTTATTGCGATTCTCTGGAAGTATGCATGAGCGCCTCCCAGAGTACCCCCATCCAAAGGAGACCTTTTCCATTGAGAGGGTGTTCTGCTCTGTTACAAACATTCTCTACAGCGACAGGAATAAAACACACACACACACACACACACAACACACACACATGTAGAAAAACCAACAACCACACATATCCTGCCAAACTAGATATTCGGAGCGATTTAGCGATCCCGAACGAGCGAACTTCCGAGTGCCGAAGTGCCCCCGACGTTCACCGCTGTGTCTTTCACGTGAACACGCAGGAGCTCGTCAGGCAGCGAGGAGCTCATTCGGGGGTGAAACGCGCCCTCGTCCTCAGCTGCCACCGGATCCAGACTCGACGAGGGAGTCGGTGAGTACCTATCCATACTGGCCGGCGCCGACCGTGGTAGCGCGGGCGGTCCGCACGGCGACATTTTGCGGCGCGGGGGGGCGCCGTACCGGAGCGCCAGCTGGCGACGTCGGATCTCCAGATCGCGCACCGCTAACTCGTGACGCTCCTCGGCCTGGGTGAGTCTGCGTCGGGCCGCCTCTGCCCGGCCGATGATGTCCCCAAGGCAGTTGTCGCCGGTTGCTTCGATCCGGAAAAACTTGTCTGCTTTCTTAATCTCCGTCAGGTGGCTGTTGCGCAAGGCGCGTGTATTCGTCTCCAGCCGCGTGAAGCGGCCGATGGCCAATCGATGCTCGTTAAGACAGGCCTCCAGCCGGTTCTTCGTTTCAGCCACCTGGCCGTTGGCCTCGTTCAACTGTTCCTGCCAGGACTCGTCAAGGGGGCCGTTCGCCTCCTTTGGCAAGGCCCGTTCAAGGTCGGCGAGGTCGGCAACCGCTGCCCGGTGAAGTTCCGAGTGACGCACGAAACTGGCGGTGAGCTCGTGGCAGCGCTCTCGGGCGGCCTCCAGCTGCTCCATGAGATTGTAATATTCACCCGCCGCCAAGATGGCTGGCTCATTCTCTTCAAAGTGGTGAGCCCGGAGTCCGAGGTACACCATCATGGCCTTCGTGTACTCGTCGTTAATCTGCTCGACCTCCGCGGCAAGGCGACAGACTTCGTCGTAGCAGAAGCGAACCCTGGCCGCCTCACGCCACAGTAGCAGGCGTTCGTTCTGGCCGGCCTGGCCGTCACAATCCAACTGGTGGACGTCCATCGGACTCCCGAGTGGGGCTCACGTAGACGACGACGACGACGACGACTTAGCTAGTGGGGCGTTTCCGGGACGGCCAGCGTTCTGTACGCCTTGGCATAACCGAAATCGTTCAGCGACGGAAGCCGGACCACGCCTGTCCGCCAATGACGCGTGTGGCCGACAGTCGGCGTCTTGGTCACCCTGAAATTTCCACCGATATCTTTTCGAAGCTCTGCAGTCGTTTTCAACGAAGGTCTACGGTGAACGCACGCTCACCACCGAATCACCAGAAGGCACAACATGGCGAACCGCAATAGCGACACGCACAAGCAAAACCTCCGAACTGTCCGAGTCGACTCGATGGCTCCGACAGCAAAGGCAGTCGTTGATCAGGAACTTTGTTGACTTCAGTTAGTCGAGCGTTCTGGCGACGACCGCAGTCCGAACTAAACGAAAACGAACTTGATGGCGCGCCAGTACGAATAAGATCGCGCGGTTTCCACGACTTTCGCGTGAAAACTCTTCGTCGAGCTGCGTCGTCAAAAGCCCTGCCGACATCATCTCGGCGGACCGAACGGAACTGAGTGTCGACTTGTAACTGTTTTGCAAACAAGAAAACAAAACGTTCGACACGAATATGGCTGGGGTGCTCGGGGGCAATGCACGTGCTGGAAACGGCGACTCAGTGCTCAGGGTGCAGATGTGTATCGGAGGCGTCCCATTAGTGAAGGACCATTAGTGAAGAAGGAAGTGATCTGGAAGACGCGCATGTAATATTTTTGTGTTGAATAGGTCTCCAGCCACCGGCATTACCTCGGTAAACCGTCACATCCGTAAAGGGCGTAAAAAACAGGTGTTCGCCTAATGAAAATGTACGGATGGCCATGAGCCAACGTCTACGAGGCTGCCTTTGCATCGCCTTGCCAGAAAGACCCCCTTAGAGGTGTTTAATAAAAGTAACGTAATAGGACGTTCCTTACTAGGCAACCTCTCCACTCGCTTGACCTCTTCCGAGTCTGAAGTGGCCTAATGACGCCTCTCGCGAGCCGACGCGTCTGGGCTCGAACGACGTCCTCGAGGACGTCCAACTCGGGCGGCCGCTCGACGCCATTTTGACAGTGGTCGCGCTCGAGCGTTCGCTTGGCCCGCGCAGATACCTCTCGGCCCTCGGCAGCTGCTTCTGCAGCTGCAGGAGCGGGCGCCGGGAGGTGTGTGCAGGTGCTCACGTTTTCGGACACAGGCAAGATACTCGTTTGAAGTAATGCCGTCGTGTCCGGCGTGCGGCGCTCCCACACACGGAATAGGCCACACTACCTAGGCAGAAGGCGCTATTTAACCGAGGGCCCAAACCCCAATAAAGTCGCGCACCAGCCCCCCGTGCATTGGAGCCAATGGACGGACGCATTGGAGCCAACATGGCCGTCGGCACAGTCATGTCGGGCGGGGGTAGGATTATGGCCAGTTCTCTTCTACATGGCGAAATGTAGAACTACGTGTGCGAAGTTCGAATGCGAGAAACTTGAGCCGAAATCAGCTCCTTGTGGTGCCGAAGAGACAACGATATCGAGTGAGCTCTACCACCGGAGAGTGGCAGAAGCTGCGAAGAAGTTGCGCGTGATGAATACATCCGTGGGGCATTCCGGCAGGATGTGTCGGTCTGAGTCGTTCGCTCATCTCTGTTCAGATGAAAACTTCAGATGATTAGTTCAGATGATTAGTAGATGAGCTCCGGTGGATCATGACTCGTGAATAGGCGCTCATTCGTTAAGGGAAAAGCTTCGCTTCGATGGTAAGAACGTCGTCTACTCTAGCCGGCCCCCCGCTTCCTGCCCCTGTGTACTTCATCACGACGTCCTGACGGGGCTGGGGGCATCTGGCAACATCTGGCGTCCACGGACGGAGTCGCTCGCGAATTGCACCATGAAACGCAACCGTTTAATTTGACCGTTTTATGACGAGGCTAACGTCAAAGTCGACCATCTGCTCGTTTCCGCCGGTAGGCCTCGAGCAGGCCCTTTCCGATGATGTCGAGGGCCTAAAGTCACTTTTCTCCGACCTTTCCTGCCTGACAGGATGACCCTGCTACGAACATCACCGCCGTAATCTTCTTCTTCTTTCTTGTTTGTGGCGTTTGTTGTTAAGGCCACGGCCCTACCAAAACGTGGGAATGCGATTATCTGACCGACGTAGTTTCGTGCCACATCCGTGACGCGGCGGAGCGCACCTCAGCCGTGCTGCTCACCGGGATCGAAAAGTGTTTTTGCCCCGGGGTGTATCGAGCTAGTTCTTGTTCGAAAGAGAGATAAACATACAACAGGATCAGGAGGGGGGAGACAGTTGTAAATTCGCGTGGCGGCCTCATCGAGGACGCCACGGCACGCCCAAGCGTTTCTGTTGAAACGGCATCGATTTTATTGCAGCCAACGGAGACCCAGCGTGACTAAAGCCGTAACAGGGTCCGACCATAGACACACGTCGAATGCTGTAACGATTTCTAGTTTTGTTATGCACTCGCCGTTCTGCAGAACGACGGCCAATGCCGTCCCCTTCGCGCGTTGCGTAATCTTCAGTCGTTGTTCTTCGCTCGCATCTGACTTAGCGGCGCCGGTCCGCGTCACCACCACCATCACCACCGTGAGAGGATGGCCTCGGCGACTTCCACGCGGGGGCATGAACGTATAGCTGATACGTGACGCCGCGTCCGCCGGCCTGATGGTGTCACGCGGTCACGCTGGTTGTCAGCGATGTTCGATTCGTGTAGTTGGGCGCGTTATTTCGTACCGTGAAGGCGTCTTGTATGTGAGGTGTTCGTTTCCAGGATCGGGGTCGGTTCGTTGAAGCGGCGCGACGTGGGCCGGGATGCCCCGGACGCATCAGGCCCCGGCGAGCGTTCTTCACCCGGCCCGTTCGACGTCAACGCCTCGGCGTATCTATTTATCGGCGTATCCTGTTGGCAGACATGTCGACAGTTTGTCTTGTGTCGCCTTTGAGTCATTTTGTTGTCGATGACAATGTCGGTGACAAGCATACGGGACAACGGTGGCACCGACGGCTGGATGAAGATCTTTCCTATTCCAGGTGGGCGTACGGCGGGCGATTCGTAGGTCTTCGAGTCAACCCGTCTGGGAAAATGGGGGAGCCGAATAGTAGACGTACGCACGCAGAAGTCGGTGAAGAAAAATTGTAGACAGAGTGATGACCTCGTGAATGGATGCTGTATGGGTGACCGAAGTTACGAAGCGGACTAACGAAATCGCTTCGGAGGGACGCAACGAGAATCTGCGGATTGGGGCAAGAGCTGAAAAACGAGGAGAGTTTTATCTGAAGACCGCTTCAGCGGTGATTCTTCATTTGTAGCCGTGGACCGACGACGTTGTTGGTTGTCTTAACGGTCGAAGCTTGAAGGAGGTGGGGGACAGGGTGAGGAGGTCGCTATGCGAAATAATCAACCAAAAGATAAAGCAAGTCTAAAGCTGTACTATGAATGCGTGTGTGTGTGTGTGTTTTCTATGAGTACCCTGCGTGCGTTTGTAAACGTGGCACGAACGAAAATATGGTGGTAATGGCGTAGAGACAAAGGAGCCCGATGGTTCGGATGTATTCGCATGCGTTTTGAAACCCAAGAGAATGCAGAAGTGCGCGGACTTGATTACCGCCGTTGCTCGTTTACGTTGATGGGGTCAGTCTTAGAAAACAGCTACAAATCGGATCGTCGTTGTTTAACACTGCTTAAAGGCTAGGTCGGGAAATTTTCCGTACTCGTTACGGCAAATGAGGATAACACAATGAGGATGATAATGAGGAAAGTGGTAAGCGAAACAACTACTTAGACTACATTTTCTCCTTCCTTTCGAGTTCAACTGAGAAACCCTTACTCTAGCCGAATGTACCTGCCGGATTTTCTACGCCGGTAAGCAGAGAGTGCACTAAATAGATGAATGTCTGAGCGTGGAGTTTGTACGATTTCTAGCATCGCAACGTTACCCGACGTATCTATTGAATGAGCTCCACAATAACGAAGTATTCATTGTATTGACAGTTTGCGCATCGATCAGTGTTCCAGAACGTGGACTTGAGGGGCGTCCCCTTCTAAGCAGAGCTGCACTTTTTCGATTTGCCGGCCAAAATCTATCTACAACGTCGCCGTTTCTCCCTTGAACAGCTACATTTCAGAGCCAAAATAGCGTCAAAAGTGACGATGACCCGACAAAGATATCCACTTGAGTAGACGCAGGTACTTCGAAAATTGACCTCGCCATTGCTACGTTTCGAACGCGTCGCGTAGTCGCGCCGTCGCCGCCGCCGTCGCCTCTCGACGAGTAGGCTAGTAATAGTCAGACTCGATAGTAGAGCAGAGCGTCGTCGGCGTTTGGCTCGAGATCAAGAAATCGTCGACGAAATTTATTCGCGAATGCCCCTGAGTCGGGTAGCCGCCGTTCCAGCTGACGCGGTCGGCCATATCTGGCAGTCAGATTGCTACAGCGTTGGCTACCTGACCATGCAATGTCCACCTTCATGACGTCGCGCTCGTATGGGCGAGATTGCGGTGTTTCGCCGCTTGGACGACCATAAAAGTGCTAGAAAGTTAGTTTTTGGCCGGTTGCGGTTTTTGACCGCCGCGTGCGTTTCTGGTGGAGTTAATCATATTAATAGCAATAATAATGCTAGTGACAATAATAATAATAATAATACTGTCGAAACCGATCTTTATCTAGGCAGTTTAGGAACTTTTGGCTGGCTTGTCCGTGAGACCCAGCTGTTGGAGAAACGACTGTCTAGTCGTATTTTGGCACCAGTATATTTAGGTTTTTACCGCCTTTCTCGCCATATGTGTGTTGGGCAGGATGTCTGCTTCTTGTAAACTAGGCTATCGTGTACTGGCGCACACGGCAACGCACAACTAAACGACTGCCACACAAAATATTTCGATATATACGACACCCTGTATACACAGCAGGCAGCAGTGCCTGGATATTTAGATTTCGAAACGACGTTTAGTGGTCGAGGTTATCGTTTCGTGCTTAGCGGAACACTGAGCCTGGTTGGGGCTGGTGAAAATTCTCTATTGAACAGATTGAGCAGTAGCAAACTACATTCAAATATCGACCGTTTAGTCGTTTTTCCCCGTAAGGCCATGAACACTTGGACTCGACCTGACGTGTTGACATGCGAAAGTGCTGGCGTGCGCATTTCGTTCACATATCATGTCTTTGACATTTTCAACTCGACCGTTCGGCAAAGTCGTTTTGTATATAGATATACACTTTGGTAATTTTGATAGAGCTGTTCCTGGTCGACAGGTGTCCGCCCTTTACAAGGGCGACTTCTGTCGCTTGTTGGTGGTGGTGGTGCTTGGCAGAGAGCACGTGCCTTTAGTTAACATGACTTTAGTCCATAAAATCAACCTTCTGTTGGTTCGATAAACATGTCGGCAAAGGTAAAAATAACACAGGTATTGATAACGCTCTCGGCAGACGTGATACGCGCGCGGATCATTGATATAGCGCGTACACACACTCGACCACCCCGACGTGTCTTGGCCTTGGCGTAGATTTCCTCCATGATCGGTTGGGTACGAACGGGGATGGCCTTCAGGACCGGATTCGCTTTTCTAGCCAAACGCATTGTTGGCCTGCGTTGGTCGATCTCGGCCGCCCTGGCGCAAGGCTATGCTAGCGAATATGGCCGGCGCTGAAGACAAAAATTTGTCGCCGACACTCGACATCCGCGTATACAGAATATCTGCTGCTGCTGCTGCCATTTCTAATCGCATAACATGTACTCGGGCAAACGCTAATTCAAATCGGTGATTGCGTCTCCAGAATTTGAAGTTGTCGTTCCCTTCAAGAAGAAGGTTGCCGTCCGCCATGAGTTAATGCGAACAACGTTACGTCAAGATCGAGGTGGCTGACCTTCGGCGAGTTGGTCGTCAAGTGTGAGGAGATGCGAGGGGAAAAACGCGTAACTTCGAAGCGACGGTGGGAAAAACACGTCTGTTTGTTGTTGTCTGTACCCCAAACGCAAGACTCCGAGAACCTGCAGCGCCCAATTCGGTGCAGCATCGGACACCGCACCCGCCAGAACCTCACTACTCCGGTGTTCGAAGTAGCGTCCTAGCGAAGTAGCGAACTAGCGCCCGCCATGAACAAAAACCCCACCTGGCCAATGTGATGCGAACTCATGGAGGTCTCCATTGTGCTTTCGTATTATTACGGAGCAGCATTTGCCTGATGTCACTGGCATTTTACGGCTCAACATTTCCGCAATTGTCCCGTCCAGGCCCAGCTGACCTGTGGTGATGCGCGTTGCGGTTTTTTCGCTGTTCGTCGTCCACCATTCTTGGAAACGGGTGTCATCACGTCGTAACATTCATTTGTAGCTCATTTCGCGGTGTGGCTAAGTAATCGGTGACCAATCCTCTTATCCATTACGCGTTCGGAATCTACCCTGTGAGACAGAACTCTGCCTTCGTTTTTTCTTTGTCCCGCGTAGCCCATCTGGATTGCATTGCATTGAAATTGCGCTCGTGCACGTCATGGATCCTCTCACCGCGACGGCCAATAGATCACAGAGCGATGAACGTGTTTGCCAGTCATATCGCGCGCGCGCGCGCCTTCCAGACTGACGTCGTCGCTGACGTCCGCCAGTGACGGAATACTGTGTTACTTATGGCGAATGTTTATAACTATAAAAATAGTGGCGTAGAGGTTGTTGTTTACGATTTCGGGCTCGGGAGCGTGATTAGGCGAGGTTTTAACGTGGACCATGAGGAAGAAATTTTTTTTGGTGACAGAAAACTATACATGCACAAGTAATTGTGAATGTTACAGGAATTCTCAAACAATGAATGGGTTAGTATGACACAAACGCGCGTCATATTCTAGCTAACCGCAGTGGACACGTACCCCCAAGTGACATAGAAATTATGCAGCGGCACAAAAGCATTTATAACAAAAAACATTGCGCGAAATAGCAGCAACACTCATGTACACCGGTAAGCCAGTGCTCCATCATCGATGTCGTTTTTCATTGTCATCACACGGGCTCAATTTTGTTGGCGCCTGTCGGACACTACGTGAAGAGCGAAGAACAGTAGACACGAGACGCAAGCCACAACAAAGAAGCAGGAAATGAAGCGTTTTGCCAGAACGTACGGGAGGGGGATATCGCCGCCGCGTATACGCCAATGTCTTCGGTGTTTTTCTTCGTGATATCTTCGCTGGTCTCAAGCCTCGAAAGGGGGTTTCACAGGAATCTGTCTTCCAGCCTCAGCCCGGCTGTCTATGGCCGGTAGGCCTGCGCTGTAACGGACCAGTTTCTCTGCGCGACTTCGAGGAAACTTCAAAATCAATAGTTGATGAAGTTTGTTTTCCAGCCGGCTGGGGTCCAACAGATCCAACAGGCGAACGCTTCCATCTGGATGAGTTGGGCCCCTCCCCCCCCCGCCCCCCTTTTGCGCGATTCGCTGCGCCGTCCCCTCGTTTTACCTCTTCGCATATTCGAATGCACCCATCTGACTCTGATTAAAATAAACCAGACATGACCGGAGTATGGAAATGACTTCAACAAGAACTTTGAATTCCACATTTCATTTTTCACCGTCGATCGAGGCAAGACGTCGCGACGCGCTCTGCGACAGTGTAAGCGTCGTTAGGAGGCGGGAAGGCCTGGTGAGAAGGGGAACATGGATGAGACATACAAGGAGAAGTTTGACCGTATCTCAATGTGAGTCGCGACGTGTCAGCGAAAGGGGAAGTGAATTTAGCCAGTGGCACTGGCTCTGATTATCGGTCGACAGAACAGGAAGGATGCACCGGCTTCGGGATGTGTATCGTCAGAAGAGATGTTATTTGAAGAATTGCAGTGTATGCAATGGTAAGTCGGTGAAAGACGAGCCCACGAGTCACAATCCTGCCGGGCGTTCGCATGGCGACACGCCTTACTCGCGTTGAAGATCTCCTTTTAGTTCCAAGCTGAGTGTGCCCGGCTGAATCTTGCCCTCAAATACATCATCTCACCAGGAAACAGCAGAATTTAATACAATTTCAATCGATGTTTTTGTAGGTTTTTGGCAAACGTATCCTCTATTCGCTCCAGTGCCTGTCCCTTAGACTTTGTCTTTCCCTTTTGTCTCTCAACATCTTGATTGACTGCCTCTGCCGTTTTTTCCAGAATCACCCACTATCAAATGAAACGACATTAAATTGACTGTACGCACAGATTACCCATTACCGGCACTCATCACTCTACTGAAAGCGGCCAAAATCACTCATACAGGTAACATTACCATGGTAAATCGACTTTGGCGGCGTTCTCGCCTCGATGGTGTGCACGACGTCGATAACCGTTGTATAATAAAAGTAATTCTGATTAGCATAGCACAGAAACGGCATTGTCAAACTCTCACCCAAATAGTTAGCTAGTCTTAGCAGCATTTTGCTGCTCTCCAGATAACCACGTAACTATTCGTCGCTGCTGTCTATTACGGTGCGAGAATCTGTGCGTTAATGCCACCGATAAGTATACGCTTCACCTACCGTACGCCGGCCAGGTCGCGTATTTCCATCCGCAGGCTCGCCGCCGCGTGTGCCAGAAATTCAGCAACGGCAAAACGGCCGCGCCTGACCTGTCCCGCTGAAGTCCAGGCGGTTCGGCTTGGGCCTGACGGTTGTCTCAGATCTGGCATGGCCGACGGTTTGGCAATCGGCCGTCTGCAAAGCAGCGCGAGGCGCCGAGCACCGTGTTTGTGCATCGCTGACGTTGCGAAAAACGGGTCGCATGTCAGACCATTCCGCGACACTCAGATGATTTTCCGATCATCTCGCCGCCATCGAAGGGCGACGAAATTCAATCTGGCTGAGCCGTTTTTTTTTTGTGAGAGTTCGCCAGAAAATGAACGCTCCTACGTCGGAGGGGCGAGTCGGATATCCTCCGCATTCTTTTCTTAGACGCTTCGAACTTCCGGACATCTCGTGCTTTTTGCCCCCCTTCCATCACCGCCGTCCCACAACGACGTCGTCGCTGCGGGCGCCAGGGTGAACAATATTGCCGCCAGCAACATGAATACCGGTACGTATTCACGAAATATGCTCTATTTACGCGTAAACTACGGCAATCGATGCCTCGACAACATCGTCTATCATCTGAGGGATTTGTTCGGCGTTCGCGTTTCGAGCGACCGGCGCCATGCACCGAATACGTTCAGAAGTGGGAGACCGCGTCATGAAATATGGTCCAAGGAGGACACGGGTTCTTGTTCGAGTGCCAGTGACACATAAATGGCACCGTTAGCCAGGAGGACAGTTTTCGGTGGCGTCATTATCTATGTCGTGTATGTATGATTATACGCGTCGTTGAAAATTTGTGGTTACACGTGTCCGGATTACAGGACGACGTTACGCGTGTGTGTGTGTGTGGTTGTGTATTTGTG
>MNPL01015315.1:7862-28158 GCA_002081605.1 Tropilaelaps mercedesae | reverse complement strand
TCGCTACGCACGAGAGCTCGTTCTCGTTTATGCAGCCGCTACCGCCGATGGCTGCAGCTGTGGCTACTCGTTACCAAACGAAGAGACCGAGCATTCTGCTAACGGACTACAATTCCACTGCCCCCTAGAATGGACCCTCAGCTTCTGTGCTTTCAGACTCTGCCTCTTCCAACTCCGAGCCTTTCATATATACACACACACATATACACACACATATACACACACACATACACACACACATATACACACACACATATACACACACATATACACACACATATACACACACATATACACACACACATATACACACACACATATATACACACACACATATCCACATATATACACACACACATATACACATATATACACAAACATATATACACACACACATATACACACACATATATACACACACACATATCCACATATATACACACACATATATACACACACACACATATACACACACACACACACATATACACACACACACATATACACACACACATGTGTGTGTATATATTAATTTAGAGTGGCCGCTTAGGTTTCTTCTGTTATTTAGCGGTGTAGCAGCTGTAATAGTAATGAGACTATGCGAAGTAACACAAACAGTAGAACGCCGAAGAGCAACTTGACGAAGATGAATTTACAATTTGAACAAATAGAACGACAGCTTCCCTTTGTCTCTCCCTTTCGCTTTTCTGCGCTCTCTTCATCAATGCAACTGTTTCAAAATGTGCCATAAAAATTCTAGCAGCCCCCACCATTATTACGTGCTAGTATTACGATAATGATGATTTTCGTCGTCAGTTGCGTTTACGTGCGTGTTTGTGTCTGCTTCCGACCCGGAGCCCGGTACCCCATGCGAGCATCCGCCTTCAGCGCGTTCGACTGGCTCTTGCACCGTTCGAATACGTCGAGCATTCAAAACGCGAAGCCGATGCAGGCGTTGGGCCTGTTTCCGGCGGCTCATAGGACACGGCCGGCCGCTCCGAAGCAGCCGAGCAAAAAGAACAATAGCTCGAGAGGAAAAACGCGATGCTGTCGCCTTGCCCCGGCGCGCCCACCCAACTCAAAGGTAGCGGCGCCATCATAGTAAAGTCCAAGAAGAAGAAGAAGAGCCAGGCCCGCTTGCAATAGCCTCTCTATCAAAGAGGCGTCGCGCAGGAAGAATGCTTCTGTCGCTTCTGCTGCTGCTGCTGCTGCTGTTAGTGGCCAGTGTTCCAGCTGTGTCCGTACTCGGACTAGCCGGAGTAGCCTCCCTTTTGGAGAACTTGTTGCATTGCACACACGAGAACATTGCACCAGCAGGGATGCTGGGGGGGTGCCGGGTGGTGGGTCGAAGGACGGGGGTCAAATGAGGGGGGTCTGGAACGAGTTCACGCGAAGGATCAACAGCCGTACGCATTCCCACCGGGCGGAGCACCGTCCGAACAACCGAATCGAGCCGTGCGAGATAGAAGAGTTTACCTTCGTTGGGCCACTGCGGCACGTTCTGGATGGGAGGTTTGTGGAGGTGGGGGGCCGCGTGGAGGAAACCGTGGGCGTTCCTTTGCTTTTCCAGCCCTGAGCCCCCTCACCTCTCCACCATCGACTGTCCCTCGCCACCGGAGTCGCCACCTCTAACGACTCACACCCCCCGGTCACAATTCGCAACCCCAGCGTCCACTGAAATGCGCGCTGAGTCGTCACAGCCTGGCCTCCCGCAGTTGTTCCATCTATGACGGCGCTCCGAGAGTCTTCTAGCGACAGCGAGAACGCCACTCCGGATCCGAGTTAGCAGACAGCGGAGCCTGGTGTCGTTGCTCCCTGAGTGAGTTCGGCGCTAGTGCCGAAGATACCCGCACCCCTCTGTGAGGTGCTGCTGCTCTTCGCGCATCGCACGTTCCCTCGATGTCCGTGCCCGAATCCCCCCCGGCGCTCCGCGCCTCATCCCATTTGTACTCCCTCCTAACGCAGGCACACTTTTTTTGTGCATTTGCCACCGTTGTCGACTCGGCAAATGTCACGATCCGACCGACCGTCTGGCCGTGTACCGTTCCAGCATCCGGATATCGGCCCGCCATCGCTGTGATGGAATGGGGTGCTCCGACACACATGACGATGTCTCCAATGTTCAGCAACCGAGAGCATACGAACCTACTCTGAATAGGTCGGATATCCGATACGGGACACCCCCCGTCTCTGCGGCGAACGCCCAGTTGGGTGTGTCCCGTTTTGCGTACGCGATGCTATTCAATCGGAGCGCCCGGATGCCGT
Source organism: Tropilaelaps mercedesae (assembly GCA_002081605.1). Lineage (NCBI taxonomy): Eukaryota > Metazoa > Arthropoda > Arachnida > Mesostigmata > Laelapidae > Tropilaelaps > Tropilaelaps mercedesae. The sequence continues at coordinate 25,893 of MNPL01015315.1, read as the reverse complement.
CGGTTGGCGGAGCCGATAGGGACCTCGCGTGGGAGCGGGACGCCAAATTGACGCAGGTAGAGAGGCCAACAACGAACACGTCGGCGTGATCGTGTTTTTTTGTTGAAAATTCGCCCATTTGACTGTGGTCGAGATGAAGGTTGTTGGCTTCGCAGGTCTGTGTTTACCAGTCAGAAATAATCGCAGGTGTATCCGCGTAGTTGGCGAGCAGATGTCCAAGCAGAGGACGCTCAGCGTAGAGGCCCCCACCCAAGGCCGTAACTATGAAGGCAAACGTTATTGGCTATGGCAGGAAACGGGAGCTGTTTTAGCTAATTATGAACAACGTCCAGAGACGAAACAATGTTTCCGTTCTAGGTTGGTATTCGGCGCCGCGCTCGGTCTCGGCGAGGAGACAACTTCGCCACGCTGCGTTGGTGGCATATTAATTCATTCCAGTCTTTTCAGGGCCGTTTTTTACAAAACGCTCGCTACTAATATTTTAAGAATAAAACACACGTACTATTGTGTTTTTTTTATTGAATTCTGTCAGAGGCGGTCCGCCATGCGACTATCCCATGGGGGGAGCGCACAGTTGAGTTAGCGCGGTGGAATTTAATTATTCAGCGTCCAAGGCAAACTCATCTTTCGTTTAGATCCACACTTATATGATTAATTTTCCCGAGGACGTTGTGGCTAACGCAACCACACGTGGCCGGATTACGAGATACGCAATAGAAATATTGGACGATGCTTCAATACGATAGAAATCCTGGTCGAAAGGCGGCAATGTACGCACTAGAAAGAGAGAAAATTACAAAACATCAACATTTGAGCACACGCGATGTTCGCCACGCGAACGTATTTACTTCGACACTCGGTTTTGGCGGTTTTTCAGCGGCCGCAGCGTAAACTATTGCACAATGAATGCCTACAAATCGTTCAACGACGTTTTGTTTACAACGATGTCGATGGTAGGCGCAAACGTCAGCAAGGCAGTCATTGGTCGGACAGTGAACTATTGCATTCTACATTTATAGAGAAATCTTCTCAGAAACTTGGACTGCATCCGCTCAGTGGGGTCACTGCGCTTCTGGAGGTGTAACCCCCATACCAACGAACAATAGGCCAGCTCGAGCGATATTAAAACACTCGAATAGACTGTAAATAAACATTAGGCGACTTCAAGATGAGAGCATGAAGACGAATGTGTACAAATAACTACGACAACCTACACCCCTAAAAGAATTCGTAAACATAATTACGTCACACCGTAGAGTCTGTATGTAGGTCTATATGTAGAATACTAGACACGTCACAAAGCTGTCTTAGCAGCTGGGTGACCTCTCAGCTGCTAAGACTGCTTAACCAGCGTGTGGCTTGCGAATGACGCCTTTTAGCAGGCCGTCTTGTCGCGTCCAGGACAACTATACAGGACAGTTGGAAAAGCCTCAGCGGGGCAATTTGTTTGGGGGCTAATGTTGTTGTTCGCTCTGACACAGAACCTTCAGTCTCCCTTCAAATAGCTGCTAACCTACTTCACGGTGGGGTGATCAATCTCTAAGCGTTCAGCCTCATGATCGCCACAGAATGATTCAGCCAGATCAAACGTTTCTGCTGTTCGAAAAAATAACGGTGTCTTTTGTAACGCACCCAGTCGGTGGCAACCCTGATCATCTGAGTGGCCGTGGCCTCACGCCTAGCGAAGCCGTGCCGCTGGAAACCTCCGACGGTCTGAAAATGTGAGAAAGAACCAACACAGAATTAAGCAGTTTCGAAACAGGCTATGACTCACAGCCCCGCCACAAGTTGATTGTGATCATTTTCAATGTTTCGGCGTTTCCTTCAGTTCTCTGCGCACTGGCCGCTGTAACTACAGATGGCCCAAATGAATATGGGATAGTTGCGCTGTCATAAGGCCTGCGAAAAATCAGCGGAATGGTCAACGCAGTAGCCGAGGTGTTGCAGCACTTCAACTATCTTCAGTGCCTTCAACTATCCGTACGACCAACTTTTTTGTAATACCAGCGGACAGACTGTAGTGTGCAGTGCTTCAATGTCTACTTGAGAGTGTTCAATAGTAAACGCAGATATGAAGGAAAAAGCGCTTGAAATAATTGGGACTTCTCGGTGTCATCCGCCCTTACGACACTAACACCCTCGTACTTGCTCGTTTACAAAAAGACAGTCCAGAGTTTTCCCGACTCTTAAGGCGTCTATGAACATTTTTTTTGTTAGCTTCCCTACTCGCGAAGGCGATGAGACAAAGCTCAGTCTGGCGCAAAGATTCAAGCTGACTCCTGAGATGGCGCTGGCCACGAGTTCCGTCCTTAAGAGGAATAACCGGCTCCACATGTCAGTGAATGTTTAAGATAAGCTCGCTGAGCTCATCACTTGAATCGCTGGAGTCATTCAATAAGTTCGTCCATAAAACTAGTTCTCCCTTTCAATAATTTAGCCCTGCTCCATGAGCAGGTGACAGCGTTATGGCCAGAGCGAGAGGAAAATTCTATCGCTGGGCGTGACAGGGTCGTCTTCCTTCAACAACCCCAATCTCATAGACGAAAACGTGCTTGAACGTTCAAGGCCTAACTAGCATATACGTCCTTACTTTCAAACGTTAGTGAACATTCGCCTACCTATTGAAGCCACTTAACACTGTCATTAAGCGCACAATGAAACCTGGGGTAAATGCGATACGCTGAGGTAAAGCCTTCAACCACCTAGCCTCCCATCGCGTCGTTGACAATTCCTCTAAACGTTTGACAAACGAAGAACGTCATCGCAATTGTCAACGTTCATGGTTGAAACTCGTTCGAAAAGCCGAACGTATGGAAAAGGCCTCTTCGCCACAGAATATGACGCCATCTTTCCGCGTGTTTCCTCGTTGCGTTGTAGCCGGCTGGGACGTTCGGTCACGGCCGCGTCGTGGACGGACGTTTGCGTGACGAAGTAATAATCATCAATACGATAATAGCAGCAACGACGAAAACTATGTCAGAGGTTCCTGCCATTATCGTCTTAGTTTCAATGTTGCCATTGACGGCTACGCAATTTACGCCCGCCTGAACGCTATTGGTCTCGGCAGTACCAGAACAAGGTCCGAATCTGGAACAGCCCCAGAGACGTACAGGTTTCCGTGACAGACGAAAATCCACATGGAGACATCAAAATCCGGAACCTGTACGATTAGAAGCGTATCTCCACTCTCGCTCCCACGAACCACGAGCACGTGCAAATCCATCTCAGTGGAACGATGGAAATCGATGAAGATCGAGTGGGAGTGGCGACATTATGGTTCCAGCTATTGTAATTGCAAGACACGAATAACGCCACCTGTTGGCGTTACAAAGGAGAGGGATGGGGCGCATGAAACGAAGGAAGACAATTTGAGGTAAAAAGAACACACATGAAAGCCTTGCGAACGAAACTGTTCTGTCTTCGTTCTTGAGACGCTCGCCTACCGACACGAAAGCAGCTGTCGACCCGAGCGGCAGAAACAAAGCGAAGGTAGGCAAACGTATGCCCGGATTACGGCACTCCGTTTGCCGTTCGTACGGAGTCGGGCCAACGTGTCCTTGATGACAACGTAATGCAAAAATCCGGAGTAGCTACCTTTGACACTGGTTAACGAACCACCATGAACTAGCGGCATTCGGCGTCAGGATGATTTAAATTTGCCACGTTTCTCTGAAGAGATTTGCAGGGTACGGGATCGCCATAAACAATGCTATTCACACGAATCGCCGGCCAATTCTAAGTTATTGTCCTAACTTATTCTTGATGTTTGTTTTATAAACTGTCGGACGTACTTCTCGAAATGTATAAAAATACATAAGCGAAGGCGCGCGCGTAGGAAAGAGAGAGAGGGCAGAGGGGAGAAGATATACTGTACATGAAAAAATTCATTCCCTATCTCAGAAGAAAACGCGTTTATGAAAGAGTAACTTAATTGCTGCAACAAATTGGGTAAATCATCGCCATACGTCAATCACTAGTATTTCGCGGTCGGCAATAGCTAGCTAGAGTGCAAACAATTTTAACGGCAAGATTTTCAAAAGGATGTGAACTTCTGTATTTGCGTTCGACGTTAGGGCCACCGTTACAGCCGCTCAGTCTGTCAATGCAGGAGGAGTAGGAGGAGGAGGAGGAGGAGGAGGTAGAGATACTTGGTTTAAAATTCTCTGAGGGAATGCGTCACGTAGTCTCTGTGACGTATTCACCGCGAACGAACTACGAGAAGAGGAAGGGAGGAGTCTTTCTCTGCTGCTTTGATGAGGGGCGACTGCGACAACGACGCCGATTAGCTTTGACTTGGACGAAATAGAACCAAGCCAGAGCCAAAGGTGCTTAGTATAGATGGTTAGAACACATCTATTGATATGTCACGACCTACCCCTAGGATACATACACAAGTATATGTATGTATATCAAATCGCGTATTGCGAAAATCGCAGAAGGAGCGTAGCAAATGAACGTACATATTTATTGAACGAACTGTACAATGCGAGAGAATTCCACCACGATTGAACCTCCCCGCTTTTAGCGTTTTTTTGTGCCATGAGAATAAATTATGTACAAGTTTGGCGCCAGATTCTCGAAAGATCTCATTTTGACCAATCATAGTTTTGTCCGACAAATGAACATCGAAACAATAATTATCCAAAGCTGACTTTCAGAACCTTCAGTACGATTGCAGGTCTGCTTTCAGCATTCGTTCACGTGCAGGAGAGCAGGGGATGCTGCAGTCCTAAATCATTCATTTGCAGGAGACGAATAATGTAAGCGCTGCTAGATACACCCTTTCCATTACTCTGTTCATCCTGGAGAAATTTAACAGAAAGTATATAAATTGGCGAACCGTACCACGACATTGGGATAACTTACACATGAACGCTTAGGTAAAGAACTCGCGAGTAGTTTCACTACTGAACTGTGAAATATGGGTTCCACAGCTTCGAGGTCGTTTTCATGAGTTCGGCAATAAGGAGAAAAATATCCAGCTTGATCTATAGGAGATTATTCGAGAACCTCGGAACGCAGCCACGGAGTCCATTTTCCCGTTTAAGATGTATGGACGCAATACTAAAGTTAGCTTAGAAAATAACGCATTTGTTGACTGAGGCAAAGATCCTATCCATATCCGTTCGCAAGCTGGTGATATTTTCCTGACCAGAGTACGGAGTGCATGTGCAAACTTCTAGATAAAATGAAAGGGATTTGACGCCATATTGCCATATTGGTGGTTGATCTAACGCTCGATGTGCTCTACTAAGAGGGCGCTGTGATCGGCTCAACGTTTTTCGTCGATTTTTCGTTTAGTTACCAGAAGATTGTGGTTTACCTTATCGACCTCCCTGGCGAAACCGGTACACGTACAGTGAAACGTATCCTCATTATTTCAAGGCGTTCCCGAGTCAAGAACCGCTACTTGAATGAAACCACAGCGACCAGGTGGTTCCATAGAATCATGAGCCGCAAGGACCGATTTTCCATTCATCACCCAGATTGGATCTTGATGGATAAGCCTGGAGATAGCCAGCATACGTTTCCAAAAGGCAGTCAACGTTCTTGAGCCTGGGCTACACATTCATAGCTCTCTGTCGGCATCGTTATCGACGATGAGAGTAACTATAGAAATATTCAACAGTTCTAGAGCTACGGCATTCCGATACGAACGCTAAATTATTTGGCTTAGTTAAAGTTGGACCACTTATTTCGAAACCTGTTATACACTGTGAGGACAGAACGCGACGCTTTTAGACAGATTTTCACGAACATTCATACTGCAACGGAACGCTGGAAAATAGCAAGTGACACGTAAAATATGGCCGAGTCTACTCGGCTCACGAACGGAGGCAAAAGATTCGAGGAAAACTCAGATAAGCCATTCGTTGCCATCGAAAATAAATGTCATCACCGCGAAAGACACGTGTTGGCTTTTCGTCCAATGCTTTTTCGTGCGTATTGGAGACACAATTAGGCATTCGTAGTCTTCCTTCTCCTAGAGTATCAAGCCTAATGGGATTACAGCATAACTTGCACAGCTTCACGCACTCAAATCCACACACATGCACAAACACGTTCACGCACGCGCACATACACACGCAAACAGAGGCAAAAACGAAGATTAACGCAAAGCTGAATGTCAAATATGCATAACCTGAAGACTAACAGTTGATGGCTGCTTAGACTAAAATAATGCCATTCTAGGTGCTTGCAGGAGTATCTTCTGTCTCCTTGCCAAAACGCAAGCCCCTTGCCAGCGGCGACTCTCTCTACCTGGTAAAAGTTGCACGTACTCTACGCGCTTTAGGCGGTGGCTATTGCGCTTTGAGCTTCAGGCTTTGACATACCGATCATTATTAACGGGCAAAGTGTTGCCTTCTTTCGAGACGAATGTGGCGAAAAGCTCGCCAAACAGCGAAAAAAGCTGGTGAATTATGGCGATATCTGATGCCAGTAACGCTATGGACGGCGTTATTGATTTAGCGAGGCCGGTTGCATCGGACCTGCTGTAAGCTACACGGAGTTTTCCAGCGGCTAGACGCTCATGAGAGTGCTGCGGCGTGTAGCTGGTGGAGTACCCCTCTTTGTTTGTTCACCGCGTTGTGTATCTCGAGTGGCTCGAGCAATGCGAGAGGCAGTTCCTGCTACGGAGGGGGCAGGCTCAATCGAGGAGTACGAGGGGAAACAGGAAACCATGTGACTTTATGACCGGTGACATGTCAATGTACTCCACCAAGCGTCAAGCCACTTTTTTATTGGAGTGTGGCCTTATGGAGAGAACCGTATATAGTCGAGATATATTTTGCTCATATTCGAACATTTCTAGATTTCCGACCCAGGAATAAATTAATGCATAGATTTATCGAACGGCTAATTAATTACACGCCGTGGTCTACAGCGCACATTGCAGTTGACCCGGACTTGCTGAGTCGACAACGCTTCAATCGACAACGTAATTCAATTCCTTCAAGCTCTTTAGTTCTATGTTTCGCGTGTTTATGCCTAACCTACCAATTGCAGCTCCTCCATGTGCAGAATGTGTCCATAAAGTGTCGGCACGTATTAGCCAGTTACATCGGGAGCTTGGCCTGCTATCCCGCATGGCCAGAATGAGTGTTTCCGATGTTACTCCTGGACTCGATCCCCCTTTTCTCACTGTACGGACGGCACCGAGTGCACCGGGCAGCTCAGACGAGTTTGGTCTCGTTGATTTCCTCAACTTCGATTCAATCTACGCACCGTCTCGTCCAAAAGCTCGAATCTATCACCCTCAACAGTCCCTGCTCAACGCCGGTTAGACTTCAGCCGCGCGTACGCGTCGAATGCGTCCGACTCCGGCCAAACGGCGCCTCAACCGTGACTTCGCTGTGAAGTACGAAGCAATGGCTCCAATTGGCCGCCAGCACAACGGTATTCCCTCGCTTAGCCCGATTGCCCCCCTCCAACTGCGTTCCCGCCGTCGCTGTCTCCTCATACGAAAGCCCGGCTCCGTCCCGCGATCGAGTTCTGAATACGAAACGAGGCATCGTGCCCGAGTCAGATCCGAGGCCGGAGCGCAGTCGTAGGAAAAGTACACTCCAATGGCGAAAGGCAGCGACGAGCGCACAACTACAATTTTTCGCTGGCTAAAGTGAACGCCGCCACCCTCGCCGACGAAAGCTTGCTTATGTGAATGTATAATAATGCCGTGTTCTCGCCAGGTTTTCCGTTTCGCCGGAACCGGTGAACATATGCGAGAGTACATTGTTGTAAATTATCAACGCGGCATTGCATCTCTCGACCGGCATTATCTTGCCGACATACGCCACCAGCCGAATGGAGAAGCTGCACGGTATAGGAAACTGTCGAGACGAAACGTACGCGTCGACCTGTCAAAAACACGGCATTGCTGGTTTTTCCTTCGCTCCTCTGATGCCCACCTTGCGAAAGCAAATCTGCAATAACCAACGCAACGCAACAATCACGAGAAACCAGTGAAATGAGTAGCGTATGCGTAGAAGCCAGTGGAATTTGACATTTTCCCTTAAGTTGATGACGCGTTAACGCATACATTCTCAAAGACACACACAGCTTCGGCACACTCGCAAATCGCTTCGGGGTGTGATTCCGCATTGGCGTCAACTGGCGACGTACGCGACTGCATACCGCGCGTTTCGTGCGCCCGTGGGCGGTTGTTGGGCGTAGCGGCCGGTTTCGACAACCTACGGACGCCTCACTGGAGGGCGTTCGCATGCCATAATATTAGCCAATGGAATCGTTCTGCGACATCGCCGAACCGTCTGGACCAACAAGCGTAGGCCATTCAACGCGACACGATCTCGTATGCGAGACGAAGTAAACGGATAGATAAGGATTCAAGAGCCAGACGCTGCTTTGCGCGCACGAAGACATGACACGGAAGAGTATGACATGCCAAAGTAATAAACATGTCACTCCGTCGTAAAGTCGGCTCGATGAAATTTTTCCGTTGCGATATTCGCCTTTCCCGGAGCTAAAATCAACTGTGGCCAACCTCGTTATCATGGACGGTATTGACTAGGGTACATCGTTTGTCTCCCGGGTATGCGTTAACGGAAAGAACTGATCGTTGAAATAAGAGAATCGGCAAATAATAATGACAGCTCTATGCTCCAGCCTCGCCCTAATTATATATCACGCCTATGACGGTCCTGTGACAGCTGCGTATCAACACGTTTTCACACGACGAAGGCGGTTAGACGCAAGACTGCAGCTGGCGTTGTCCTGCCGAATTCCCCCCTTCGCTCGTCCGCCACAAACAAGCATGCCTGCATTACACATTATGGAAATCAACATCAACTCAAGCCGGCCAATCAACGCCGCGGTCTTTTCCAAGGCGCTCGACTCTAATTGATTCTGGCAGCAGGTTCGATGGCGCCAAACGGGAACGATCTCTGCGAGCGGGGAACAACAGAACACCAGTCGGCAATGAAAAAAGCGACAGAAAACAAACAGAGAAGTGAGGAAGGAAGGAGCTAGCGAGCGAATGAGAGAGAGAGAGAGCGAGACGAAGAAACGCGTTCAAGAAAATCCCGCCTGTCGCACGGTGATCCGGTAAGAAACAGATGAACTCGCACTAATCACTGCCACCTACACAAAACGTCCAGGCACAATACCGGGGTCAAGCAGCCGTCCACTGCACAAACAACGGACGCACGTCCACTACATCTAAATAAATGACACCCAATCTCAAACACCGCGTTAGACTCACGATCGAGTCGTAATGGAGGATTCGAACGTATGACACGTCGCCAAATGCGCATTGGGTTGCAACAACAACACTCCGACGACCATGTTTCCTCTAACTGAGTTGACAGTAATAACCGGCGCCAACGGTATAGCTGTACACAACTAACGCCTCTTCTCCGTTCGACATCCACTGTATGTTTCTTTTGTGTATCACTTTTCGACGGACGCCCCTCGGGGGTCGCCCCCCGAGAGTCGCCCTTGCTAGGGCAGGCTGCCTCAGGCCGACGACGTGCCGAAGGAGGGGCTGTTTGCACTGGCAGGCATCAGTGACACAGCACGTCGGACCCAGCAGTCGCCGTGGTATTTTAGCGGCTCCAGCGAGCGGCGCACGTTGTCAAGGGCCTGCTAGTTGGAAAGACAGGCCGAGCTCCGCGGGTGCGGCGGCCGCCGTCCAGGACCACGTTTGCCCAGCACCGCTGCCCCGTCTCAACAAGTTAACATCCATCAGACGTCTCTGGCGTTTGCTAACGCTCTGATTGGATCGTCGGGGAGAACGTGAGAACGGTTGGACCATCGCGCCTACAACGAGTGCGCCGCGAAAAATCTCGTCGTGTCGTCGCGAAGGCATGGCGTGGTTGGCCTGAAGAACGGAGCACGCATAACTGGGTGCACAGATGCCAACGACACAATCGCAACAGGAGGGAGTTGCAGCCGATGTGGCCACACCAACCACTGCAATAAAAACCAACCTTTATAGCGCCCCGATACAGTGGGCGCCTCCACCCAGTACTCGGCTAGAATATTCTATTGAGCTTTGTATCACGGTGTATGTGAAGTGAACGAGTCGTATAGCCGTCCAGACTATGCCGCGTGAATCGGTTATAACGTAGGATTTAATCTGCAGGTGCCCCGGTCCTTATGTACCGGTAGGCTTCTGCCGGATGGCCCAAAACCTGCCCGATGTAACCTGCCTATACAATCGGGGTCTTGTTATCGGTCGAACGATAAGAAGCGACCGGTTGGTCTTCACATCGGTCGTGTTTCGTGGTTACCCTCCTCCGCTGGCAAATTTGGTCGAAAAAAGGACGAGCCGAGAAAAGGTCCTTTGTGAAAAAGGAGAACAGGCCGTCCAGGGGAGCCGTATACCTACCTACAGCTGTGTCCGTTTCACATTACGAAGACGCACCCTTCAATGAAGTTTTGTTCGGCAGCCAGAGGTCACGGTTTCATTGGGAACGGCGAGGGAAAGGGGTTAACGATCGCCTTTATTAAAAGGACCTTTTTCCCTATCCGTTTAATGGAGGGAACCTCATTAAGTTCATTTATTTCGCACTTTATCCGAAGAGCGAATGATTGTGCCATCATTTGTTTGCGCGATTTGTAGAGGGCCTGATAGGACTCGCCTTTTCTTCGTGTGCCCTCCGACTGTCCGAAGGAAACAGCCGGCGCTGGGGTTCAGTTTCGTTTCGCGCATTTGATAACGTTGTTGATGCCTGCGCACACTGCATCTTTAATGCAGCTTACTTGAATACAGGATAGCATTTTTACTATGAAAGTGCACAGATGGGTGTAACAATTCCTTTCAATAAATGACCTTCTATTACGATAACGCTATGTTATCCTCAGCGCTAAACATTGTTTTTATTCGTCTCTCCAAATGAAATCCGCAACCCCCCTGAGGACTTTGACTACCCGCGAGGTCTCTTTTGCGAAACGTCAACACTAAAACTTTCTCCTCCCTAATGATTCCGAATGCCAGCTCGTTAGTCAGTACTAATTTAGCCAATAAAAATGCACTGATAATTGCGACACGTCCCGACCGTGCACTGTTTTTATTACTTCAATCTCAATGACTACGTTATTAGTGTATTCATCAATGGCGCTCCTTCATCATAGACTCCTCCAAATTGTTCATTTAATGTAGGACAAAACATTTATTATTACACACGTTGTTTTTTCGCTCCAAATATTACAAAAGGACTAAATACGCATCGTCTTCCTAGTTATGCATCTACAATCATCCCGTTTCGTGTGCTTTGGGGGGCAAAATACTTCCCAGGGCCTTGGGCATCTTTGCCGCCATTTGGCAAATCTCCGTTTGGTCACCTCCTCATGCAAAGAAACACACAGTCCCTATTAGCATTCTCCCTTTTTCACAAATAAAGACCGTACACAAGCTTAACCCGTTTGGATGAACGCACCCATAGATTTATGTCTGTAACAAGACAGCAGCAGTAGTAATCATCGCAATCAGTATCGCAATAATAATAATAGAAGGGTACATCCATCATCTACCTACCTACGCCTACCCCACTGGGTCAATCGACTTCGTCCCAGAAATCACGAGGCGTTGTCCCACGTCGCATGAGTTCTACTGCGTATAGTTGTATATGTACAGTTCTATCGACAACAGTGTAGCCCCAACAAACGATTGCATCAGCCCACTGGTTCTCTCTTTCGCCTATTTGGTAGTCACAACTGCCTTAGCCAAGGTCTTTAGTCTCTTCGGGGGCCCCCCTGATTTCTCGTCTTCCCGCTGGCCCACTCCGCGGCCATCTTCTTCCAGTCCTCAGCCGAGCGTCCAACGCCCGGCATTGTCATGCTGGTGCTGTGCTGATCTCTGCCACCGGGGCCCCGCGACGACCCTGTCGACGGATGCGTCCGCGGCGATGGCCGTGGACTCGGAGACGGCGAGCCGTGATGGGAGCGCGCCGACGTTTGAGAATTGCGGTGGTACGAAGAACTGGGCGCCGCCAGTGGCGGCATCGAGGTGCCATAGCTACTGCCGGCGCCGTAGCTCTGGCCAGGTGTTACGTATCCGGGCGTCGTGGAGATTTGCATTGGCTGCGGGGTCATGCCGCCGTAACCAGCGGCTGGCGCGGTGCCGTAACCCGCGCCGGCGGCGCTGTACGCCGCGGCGTACGACGCCGTCGCGATGGAGGCCGGCGTCCGGGCTCCTGGCGTCGCCAGTCCAGGGGTGGCAATCACCATCGGGACCGCGCTCATTCGGCCGGGCGTCGCCAGGCCGGGTGTCATGTACGGATGTGTACTGGCTGCTCCGGGCGTCACGGCTGATGCAGACGATCCGCCCGCAGGAATCGGATCCCGGAAGTGCTCTTTAAACCAACGGAACAATGCGTTTAACGAGTGGAACATCTGGTTACGGTAGCGGAAGCCGTCGGGCGAGATGGTGACGAATTCGTGACGCGGCTTCGTATTCGGCTGGTAAGACAGCAGGAACCGACCAGGCATCGATTCCGCGGCGGAGATGCAATAGGGAATCTTCGCAGGAGCTTTGCGCTTCTCATCGGCCAGCCACTTCTCGGCGTGCTCCTTTTTGCCGCCCTCAAACTCGAAGAAATACCTGCCGATAAGTGGTTAGACAGAAGGAGGTCACTTTCATTACCCGTAACCGCGAAACACAGATCGTACGTACGATGCGATGCTACTGTCCGGAGCATTGTGTTTTGTACAATTTGTACAGTAAAGCTAGAGAAAAGCCACTGGGAACAGCTGCCTAAGAAATCTACCCAGACCATAATACCAATATTTGAAGGTCATACGATATAGCTGACTCGCTAGTGCTAAATAAACTGGCCATATTTGGTTGGGTTCGTAGACGTACTTGAACGAGGTGATATCTTTAGCAAATCCAGCCATCGGTTGAACATGGCGGGCAATAATCTCGTCAAGGCATTCGAACTCTTCGCCGTTGATAATCAGTGACGATCCGAGCGAAAAGCTATTCTCTTTGCCCTTCTCCTGAACGTCGATGTGCTGTAAGATATTTCCGTGCACTTTCCATGTCACGGTCAAGTGATCTACGCCTAAAACGGATATACAATGGTGTTAGGAACGTCTGGTGGAACGGCCTTTCTTTTTCAACGGCTGCTTTTCTCTTCCTTCTACAACAGCTAAATTTACCCAGTAAAGTCTACGTGATACGTTATCTTCTCAGTTAGCACGATGCGGATACAAACACAGAAAATGCTCTGCGTAGAATCGTTTGTGCGCGCCTTCACTGTTTCGCTATGTGGGTCTGCGCTGTTCTGATAAGGTGCTTTCTCAACTTTTTTTAACAACAACAACGACAACATTTTGAGGACAGCATTGTGCTTCCTTCTGATGTTGACTGTGCAGTCGCACAAGCAACGAACACAACAGAAGGCGGATCTATGGAAATGCATGCATCATTTCTCCCTCCACACTGAAAGATGACAACTAGGCGTACAGCAGTACCGGCGTCCTAAAGATGGAGAATCTATGAAGCTGTGTATGTTCTTAGAGAACAGGCCTCAACCCAAAGTTGCTGTTTACCTTTTGATGATGGCCTGATGACGATCTCTCCTTGGTCCATTGTAGAAAGCAGCTTGACCGCCTCCTGATAGCCGATGTTATGGAAGGAAGGATGAACGATTACGCGTTTGACATATACTTGTCGCTGTTTATGCTTCTGAACATCGTCCGCTTTTCGACGTTCTTTATCGTCGGCCTCATGGTCATAATACAAATCCTTGGACGGCTTCATTTCTCCTAATGTGCAAGAAACATAGGAAAACCCATCCCGACGATGGACAAAAAAACAAGTTATCAGCCAGGGATTGCGAAGCACAGATATGTTTCCACGTATATTCTACTCAATTCCGCCTTCTGAAATCAGCTGTAGATTGATTGACAAAAACTTTGTTCAATTAAGCGGAGGATTTCAATAATCGGCGCTTCAACAACAGCAATAATGAATGAGACATACAAGCTACAAGCGTAAATGAATTATTCTCTATTGTGATAACTTCTATCTCTCTCAAAAGCAACGGCTTAGAACAGAAAGCCTGCACTTCGAAGCAGCCAACCGCTTACGATGCCAGTCTCGCGTACCGTTCTTATCAGCGAGGTCCGAAGTTTTCGTAGTCAGCTCGACCGCAAATCGGGCGATATCAATTTTCGTCACGCGTCCATGGATGATTTGTCCGACGCGAACGCGCTCCTCGGGATTAGCCACACGTTTGTCTGACAAATTTTTCGTTGGGATGAAGCCGGTGATACCATTGTCGAAACGAACCTGCATGAAAACGCCGAGTGACAGTCTTATTAAACTCTCTGTGAACTTGAGGGAAACGACGCCAAACCGATCTAGTCAACAGGAGAAGCACGTCGCGGTGCTCAGCGTATGTACCATTTTCTCTGTCCAACTACACTATCCGTTGGTGTAACCGACGCAGTAATTTGCTCATAAACCAATATAAACCCTGACGAAAGAAGGGACTTTCTGGTCATGAGATACTTCAGGAACCGTCTGCATGTTCCCTACTGAGAGGATCTGCACAAACGTCCTTTCAGATGGCTGTATACAATATATGTTAATAAAATACACACCTTCACACCCATTGCAGGTCCGGGACAGTTGCCTGCATCGAAATGATTCCAGACCTCTGAGAGCTCTGGAAAATCGTTTTTCAGACAGAACGGGCACTGCCAAAGGCCCGATTCGTCGTTACGAATGGGGTTTGCCTGATCTAATTGGTCGCCCTGTGGTCTCTTACGCGCAATACCAGACACCTGAATGATCCATCGAAACAAATTTATCGCCCGTTAATTTAAATATTTACTTGAAGCACGAACTCGTTTTGAGAAAATCTGTGTACCGTATAACATACAGTAGAGATACATAAATAATAGCATGCACATAACTGAAGCTCTGCTCTGCCAGCGATTCGACCTAACTGCCCATGCCTCGATCAACGTTTAGCACTATCTCACCTGGCATGTGACAAGCTTGCCCAGGTAAAAAGTTTCCGGCGTCTCCTTAGTCAGAAGGTTAAACAGCACCTCCTTTTCGGGCGGTGTATAGTCGACACGGAGATCCTTGTAACGATGGTTCAGCTCCGCTCGTATGTCGTAGAGCGTAATACCCTTGTTGCCGTAGCCCTGTCGCTCGAGTTCGACGGCAAACGCGTCGAGATCGAGATCCTTGAGCTTGTCCGGATTGTCCAAAATTTCCTCGAGCGCCTCGGCGGGATTTAGCGTAGCTTCGTCATTATCGTCGTAATCGAGCGCATCGGTGGCCATTTTACGCGCCCACTCGTACATCTCGGGATGGACTCGCGACCCATCTAGAACCTGTTCAAATAGAGCAAGAGGATCTCTCATAAAGGTATCTTAATGACGGAAAGGTCATTTTCTTCTCTACGAAATCAATTATAGTCGAGTACGAGATATATATACATGTAAAGCATAATGTTGAGGCTGGAGGCTTTCAGGTCAAGTCGGCACTCACCTCAACGTAGGTGCTCGAGCTGCTCTCAAACGAGTTGGTATCGATGCGGATGAACCCGGCGCAGTTAAGAAACACCTTTGGGCCAAGCTTAAGGCTCGTGACGAGATTCGATCGGCCTTCCAATTTTGAATGCGTTTGCTTCAGTGCCTTGATGACAGCGTAGGCCTTACGCGGCCCAAGTCCTGACACGAACTGTAGCATGCCTGCTGTATGACTCTGTTCAACGCATCTATTGATATCGACACCGACCTAAGTGGACAACGCGTCGTGATGCAGCATAAACAACGCAATGCATTTTTAGCATTGTCCCAAGAAACTGCCGTACAAATAAGGGTAGTATTCTACGAGCCGCACAGTTTGTCACCCATAACTCATACCAACACTCCATACAATAACAAGACCATTGACACCGTCTTGCAGGTACTGAGCCAAATAAGGTTACCCATAAATATATGGTAAAAATGATTCGATCTAAACATGAACGCGAAACATGACTATGTGTTGAGAATTCTGGATGAGATAAAAGCTGCGCCCTCGCTAATCGTAATTTGCCTTGGTGCATCAGTCAACGCTTCCTTACCTCGTTTGTGCGATTAATAAGTTCCATAGCAAGGACCCATTCGAACTCTTCTTTCGGCACGTTGTCTTGAAGTGGGTGATATTTCAGACATAAAATCTCCTCGTCGTGACCGCATAACTGTGAGAATTCAATTAGTGGGTCTTGCATACGACGAGCCAAGGACACGGCTTGTTTCAGTAACGGCGGGTACTGCGCGAAATCTTGTTCAGCCCGCTTCGAAGTGGCGTAAACCATGGCCAGCTCATTATCCAGGAGCATTACCTGAAGCATAGAAGTCAAATGGGTGTTAATTCATGCATTTATCTCTCATTCCTTCAGAACTATCTCACTGGCATTGATCAATGAAATGCAATGTTTTCCCGGAGAATATAGTCAAATATCTATATACAATATCTACACAAAAGGCATACAGCAGTCCTGGATCAGCTGAGAAATTGCCTAGCTGAAGCGCGTGCATACCTGTTGAGCTCACTGAATTTATCCGTGCTTTAGATCGAACTGAAGACTATAAGCGAACGACAAGAAAATTTCTGGACGTTTATCTTTTCTAGCATTTCGCCTACCTGGAGTGGGGGGAACTGCTCTTCTTCAGCCAGTTCTCTGATTGCTTGCTCCACGTCCTCTTTGACGCCAAGAGCTTCACGACTTTCCGCCCCTATAACAACGCAGTGTGGCTTCTTGTCGGACAGGAACCTTTTGAGTTTTTCCATGTCGCGCTGTTTCGCGTCTCGCTCCTGCTCACGACGAGCATTCCGCCGCTTAAGAATGTTCTCTAGGCGCAGGTAGTCGGTTACCTCGCCTTCGCCGCTGATCAAAGCACCAAAAGCCGGCGTGTTCCAGTCGTTTTGGTACGCAATAGCGAGTATCTTGACGCCCTCACGTGTGTCGAAGTCCTCCTCCTCTTGGACTTCGTCCGGAGGCTCGTAGGGAGCGATTTTCAACCAATTGTAGAGCTTATTCGTGCAAGCCCTCAACACGTGATCGTAGGCCTCGCGCAGAAGCCGAAGTTTCAGCTCCTTCTCTAGTGTCGGATAGAGCAGTCGGCTGAGGGCGTAGTTGAGTGCCTCTTCGCGTTGTCCATTCCATTCTTGGACGTTTTTCGAGAATTCGTCGCGATGATATAGTTGGCGCACGTCATGGGCGTACGACCCCGAATCCACCGTGCCCTCACCGTCCATACGAATCGAGATTCTAATTAACTTGTCATTTTCCGCCATCTTCAATTTCAGAAACTGATCTCCTTGAAGAGAGCGTACGGGCTTGTTTTTTAGGTATTTAAACGCGTAGCAGGGGTGCGATTCGTCAATCTCCTTGACGCCGGTTTTCGTTGGCACTACGCTGAGCTTTGCTCGCTCAAAGAAGGTTTCGCGCACGCAGCGGCGCACCGTCGGATCACGCGCAATTTCACAGGCCACCATGTACCTAGCAGCCTTTAGTGCTTCGGGAGGCGACTTGAGGCGGTCGTTAACATACTCGGTGGCTGCTTCTAACGGTTGGACGGGAAACTGGACCACCTAAAAGTTCACCAGTGGAAACAGAAAACAAGTGTTTAGATTTTACAGAAATATCGATAATTTTTAACTATATTTAGTTACAATAACAATGCGCTGGGAAGCGGAACAGGTGCAAAAACGCTTCAGACAGATTCTATGCGCGTGAATTCGTTTATGATGGGGTCATTTACTTGCTGGTGGAAAACCTCATTAGTTCAGATCTTGGTTGAGGTAAAGCCACTTTAAGATTGCACCTGCTTCCCCGGCCGAACTAAAACCCTTCATCAAGCCCAACTTCGAGAAAAGTCACGTGAGACAACGCGCACAAATCACGCGCGGAAAAAGTAAGTACCTCGTGACGCTGATAATTGTCGCGAAGGTTTTCGCCAAATTGTTGCGGTGTCAGGCCGAACTTTTTAGCCAGCCCGTGTAGGCCCAACTCTCGGCAGACTGCAAAGCAATCCTTTTGCTTGGCTCTTTTAAGGAAGA
>MNPL01015314.1:41638-52180 GCA_002081605.1 Tropilaelaps mercedesae | reverse complement strand
GCGGGGTATTACAAAGCCTACAACAGCAGCAGCAGCAGCAGCAGCAGCAGCAGCAGCAGCAGCAGCAGCCACCGCGGCTGACTGTCCCGCCCTAGAACGACTGAAGGGGCCGATTTGAAAACAAGAAGAATGAGCTCCCGAATCAGAGGCCAGGACGAGCACAGGACCCGTCTTGGTTGGCTGTGGCTGTGGGGGCGAGTTCCTTTTCCCTTCTCTCGCTCGCTCGCTTTCCCGATGTCCTGGGTTTTCGTTTGCGCAGCCACCCTTCTTTCTGACTGGCCAATTGCTCATCCGTGTGGATCTTCTAGAAACGACGACGGTGGTCCGCTCTCATTCTGCTGGTGCGGACCTAGGCCAGGCTGCCTGCGCCTGTTCCCTTGATAATCTCTCTTCCGAGAGGGAAAGAGAGAGGCTGGTCCTGTTCCAATCTACTCATGAGCACCGAAATAGAAAGTCCGAACGGAGGCCCACCAGGAAAGGGCCAGACCCAGGAAAGCGAGCGCGCGCGCGCGCGCGCGCGCGCTCGGGTAAAGTGGTGGCAAGAAAAAAAAACACGGCGAAAAGAAGCCTGCCATTGTCGGTGAATTTCACTTTCGAATGCAACGAAAGTTGTCTGCGTGTGTTGTATTCCCTTTCGCGTCCCGTCTGCGGCCTTCGCTTGGCGGCCTTCGCTTGGCGGCCTTCGCTTGGCGGCCTTCGCTCTGCGGAGCCACTTAGTTCGCGTCTTTGTACGTACACCAGACCCTATTGGGGCCATTGGGATTACCAAGGCCCGCACGGGCCTATGTCCGCTGGATGACTGCTCAAGTGGGAAAAGCGCCACCAAATAGCCGATTATGCAGTGAAACAGCAGACTCCGGCCGCATAGCTCCGACACGTTCAGGCGCAACGAACATCGAGGGGGCGGAAAAGTGGCCTTTCTCTGAACGTCCACTCTCCGTTTCTCGTCGTTGCCCATGGCGTCCGGTGGACCCCTCGACTTAGCAAGCGAGTTAGCAAGAAAACGAACGTCGCATATGTCCTTGTAGCGCTGACGGCTGGGAGTTATTCGTCGGATGCTGTTTCATCCGATATCGTCGCGATTATTGTCGTTTCGGGCGATTACTGTCATCATCGCTGACGTCCGACCGAACCAGCTCGATGAGCAGGCCTCCACCCCCGCGCGTCCCTTTCGTGTCGAGTCGGCCTGATCAGTCGGTCGGTGGGACCCATCTCTGACCATGGCACCTAATCGCGTCTGAAGACGACGAGACGGCCTGAGCTGGTGGACGAGGCCTGCTTCGCTCAGAGGCCTCGACGACGGGTGGCCTCCTGCACGGCCGCAGCGCACGATGGCGCGCACGGGCCAACGAGAAGTCTGACAAGACAGCGAACGTCACGTGAAACAGATGAGCGTCATCCTGGCCATTATTGCGGTTAATGACGCAGCCGAACAGAAGATCCACGACGGAAATGGATGGCCGCTCATGAAGTTGACCGAGCACAATCGACGGGTTTCATCACCTGTTTGTTCGTTGTTCGTTCGTTTCAACAACCTGTTTTACGACGGTCGTGCATGTCCACGTGCCTAAGGCCGTCCACAAGGCGACGGAAGTGGCGTTGCTCTTCCGTTTCGGTCCGCAGCAGGTCGGCAGCGCAGGATCGAAATACGCATTTCGAAGCACCGCCGTCTCGCGAGCGGCGTGTGCTGCTAATTCGACATAGAACGTTAATACCTGTACAAAGGGTGGTTGACAGTTCGGCTGAACGATCCTAATTTGGCGCGGCGACAACGACGTTCGTTCGGTTATCTGCAATCAGCGCCTTGTCCCCTGCTCGATTTATCAGGCCCGATCTACGTCTGGGACGTCGACGTTACACTGGTCCGTGTGTCAATTAAGCCCAATGTCAGGGAATCTCACAAAACCCGGCCCGATCAGCCACTCGTTCGTCCACGAGTCGGGTAAATTCCAACCTAAGGGCGCAATCCGTTTTCTCGCATCTGACATCAAACGAAATAAAAACAACGTTCGCTCTCCGGCGAACAGTGCGCGTAAATTTCTCGTAGCTTCTTCTTGTCTACACACACACACACACACACACACACACACGCACATGCGATATAGCCACTTTCGATGGGTGTACACAAGCACAGCGGCCACAAGACGCAGGTCCGACCGCCCTAAAGGCCGAGGGCAAAGAACATAATAGAAAGTGTCAGCGTGAGAGGCCTCCTCGGTGGGGGCTGTTCTCTCCATATGACGATGCTAAACGTAAACGACGCCGACATGATCCTTCGCAGTATTTGTCCTTATTGTTGTTGTTGTTGCTGCCGCCACTGTCGTCGCTGTTGTTGTTGTCGTCATTGCTGTCGTCGTCGTCACTGCAGCGGTGCCGGTGGTTGTTCTCCAAACCCGCTCGGTGTTGGGCGTTGGCCACTTGGGCCATTGGGGTGGGTTTCTATTTTCTCCCCGATTCGGGTGTGCCGGCACCGCCCGGAGGAAACGGGCCGGGAAAAGGAGCTCCGAAGTAGACCATTCGCTCGCCGAACGGATCTCAGCCTTTCGTCCACACGAAACACGTCCACAGCGCCTAATTCACTTATCACCGCAAAGAGGTCCCTTCTGTCTTTTCTGTTTTCGTCTGTTCAGCAGCCTAAACTGACCTGGACGTAGGCGGCGAACTGCGGACGGGACGCCGGTCGGATATAGGATCAGGCCAGGAAAGGCTTTTCATGGCTAATTGGTGTGATCCTTGTCCCCGGTGGCGTTTCCGATTCGTTATCTCGATATTCTCGGCCGTGTATTTATTGTCCGTATTTATTGATAGAGCGACTTTATTGAGGAAGCAGACAAATGTACGGTCACATGTAGCTCACATGGGCTCGTCATTGTGCTATTTCGAGTGTCGAGGGTGTTTGTAGATTGTGTGTAAACCTCGCTACGATAGGCCCAGCCCCACTGGGGGCCTACGTCATAGCCTGATCAGACGCGCACTCAGTTGACTAACTTTTGCCGACTATCCACCAATGTGTGTGTGTGTGTGTGTGTGTGTGTGTGTGTGTGTGTGTGTGTGTAACTCGTGGCTGTATAAACCAGCGCGTGCTCGAGCAGAAGTTGATGAACTTCTGCCTTTGGTCAATGTCTCGGTGCATGACGCTCTGCTTTAATGGTCGGTCTCGTAAACATTCTGAATACGTGTTACCCATTAATCAGACTCGACTCGCGCTCGGAAATGTTTCCGAGTCGTTAGCTGCTTCGGCCGATTCATGTCAGAGATGCTGTGAGTTTGCTGTGTTCGCACTCACTTCCAGTTCTTCTCGCATCGTTCCTTTGTGGAAAAAGACGACATTCCACCAAGCCAGCGGTCACGGTCATACGTGCGCGATCTTCTTGCGGAGCGTTCTGTCGTCGTCGTCGTCGTCAATGAGTGGCGACGCGACGTTACAAGCGCCTATCGAGAGCCGTTCTACGAGAGAACCCGACGCCCGCTTTCGAAATTGTTCTTCGTCCTCGGACGCGCAGATGCGCCTGTGCCGCAGGACCTCAGAAGTGAACGCCGCAGCGGTCCTGTAACTTCAGATGTCTTCACCGGATCATGCTACTTCAGCAAGATACGGCCAGTCGAGTGAACTCTGGTCCTGCGCGGCGTTAGCAACCCGGGCCAGAATTTCATTTCGCTGTTTGATGTCATTAGCAGGGACGGAAGGTCAAACGGCCAAAAGTGCGGGCCTGCGGTCTTCCGACGCGGCGCGTCGACGGTCACCTCGCGATTTCAGATGCCGGTTCCGTGTGCTTGGATGATAATAATGATGACGGCTGGACGTTTCTGGTCGGGTCACTTGATCCGGCGAAACGGCTAGCTCAAGACTGTTCTGACTAACGAGCCCCGATCCGCTGAGGGCCGGCGGGAACTTCGATTGGCCGCCGCCGCCGCCTTGCGGTAATTAAATGTGCTACTCACCAGCTGCATAGGCGGACGCAAGGCCAGGGCCTGACAATGTTTTATTAATCATGACTGACAATTTCGGTCGAGAGACTAATGGAATACAATGGCAACCGTGCAGACGACCAATCTCGAAACAAAGATGGCGGTCGAGCACTTTCCGATGGATTTACGTCTAGATCTAGTTACGACGTCGAGTACACTTGCATGTTATACACACACACACATATAGATGTGTATATATATATACACACACACATGTGTATATATATAGGGCGCAATTATTCATGCTTGAGAACACCTAGAACGAACGTACACTCAGGATGTTTATGTATCCGGCCTGGATATTCAAAAGGATTTGCGCGCTATAGCGCAAAGAACGCGCGACACACAATTGCTTCGAAATAGAGTTTTTCGTCGTAACACGGCGAAAGTCAGATTGTTTGGCTAACAGGCGGGATGAGTTAGTTCGCGGTACGCGTAGCTCGATGTGCTCGTCCGTGCACGAAAGGATGTCGTTTCGTGCGACGAAACAACATGCGCGAGCAATCCTCGGAAGAGATCTGTGTGTGTGTGTGTGTGTGTGTGTATGTGTGTGTGTGTGTGTGTGTGTGTGTGTGTCGTACATTGTAGACGCTAGATCTCTAGGTAGCGACTACGTCCACCTAACGACGAAGGGATGCAGGGTCTGAGGGACATCTCTCAGGTGCCTCGTCTTCCTGTTACAGGCGTAAGCGAGTGAAACGAAACAAGTCAGCCGACGAAATAAACGTAACGTACGTAGCCATGTCGAGATCTTACATTGGCTGTGTGTGTGTGTGTGTGTGTGTGTTTGTGTGTGTCTATCGTCGACGACGTTACCGTAGACGAAAACTAGATCCGTACAATTTATTCGAGCGTATCGTAGACGCAGAGGCATTCGTGCAGGGCGAGTTAAGGGCGACGGAGCGGGCAAGACGTGTTTAAACGTTACGAAACGGCTGATTCGCTCCATTTGGCCAAGATAGACTGAGATGGAAAAACCTGTGCCTGCCAAGATGGAAAAGGGTTCAGTCGGCGACGGCTCGCCCTAAGGGGGGCGGCAAACGGCAATAGCGATGTTGATGAAGTGAGCGTAAGTCGTCTTCCTGGGGGCGGCTCGCGGTACTACGCCTCCTCCTCCTCTGGCCACTAAGGCATAGCGATCAGGCAGATTTCTTTCCATCTCAGACGTGCTGGCTCGTTCAGAGATAGAGAAAGGGGATGCAGGCCGAATGGTTAGAA
This sequence comes from Tropilaelaps mercedesae, assembly GCA_002081605.1. Classification (NCBI taxonomy): domain Eukaryota; kingdom Metazoa; phylum Arthropoda; class Arachnida; order Mesostigmata; family Laelapidae; genus Tropilaelaps; species Tropilaelaps mercedesae. Next base: position 46,993 of record MNPL01015314.1, on the reverse strand, counting down.
CGCGGAGAGGTTCTGAACTCAAATCAAGCCTTTAAGAAATTCCCTCCGAAGTCAAGCGGTGATTATCATAAATTAGATGTGTGCCTAATGAAGACGTCGTTTCGAACCCGCTGTTCCCGACGAGCGTCAGAACTGGCTGAACGCTCAGACCAAACGCCGGAACAGGGGCCATTTCGGAGGCTAGCGCGGATGGCGCGGCTCCGAGCAGGATCGGAACTCCAGCGGAAACAAAGGGGGGAACGGGGAGGAGGAGGAGGGGAGAAGATGCAGCTCACCAGTGGTCATAGCGGTCTTCGACTTTGCCCCCCGCGCTTGAAGTCGGCCTCAAGCAGGCCAAATGCCCTGGCCGGAGCGCCGTCGAGCTCGCGTGCTATCAGACATGCGTCTGAGCGCGTCTGATGCGGTCCTGTTCCCTGAACTCGTACGCCGCCTGAGGCTGCAGTGGGAAACGTCCCTCACACGGCAGCGCCTCGCGTCAAATCGGATCAAGATCCGGAGGTCGTTCTTTCGATTGATCTATGGATAAAGTGCACTCGCGGACGAAGAGGAAAAGGGGAAAAGCCGTTTGCCTGAGCCGAGCGGCCTGTCGGTATCGACTGGACATTATAAACAGATTAGCTTCTCTTGTTGGCCGGTATCCAAGACAAACGCCCGAAGGCGCTGAGTGCCGCGATAGGCGAACGCGCGCTAGTTCCGTCCGCATTGATTAAGGCCCCCGCGATAGCCACCACCACTTCGAGGTAAGCCGCCATGCGGCAAGAGCTACCCCAGCAGCGTCACGGCCGAATTAATGCATTGTTGTCACTGTATCTCAATCGGCCAGAGCCAGACGACGACGATGAGTCGCCGCTCACGAACGCACGACGCCATTGCATAGCGAGGATCGTGTTCAGACTGCGAGCGGAAAGTCCTTATCTGGCTGTGCAGGAGTGGCCACGTGGGGGCCTGCCGTGAACGAGATCCTCGGCCTGGAGTTCCCCCGTTTGTGCCACGGAGGCCTATCATGACCCATTCTTTCCGCGACCCCCTTGTCTACATCCACCAGCAGGATTGGTAGGAACAACTTTTCCACCTCTCGTTCCTGATCACTCAGGGTGGTCCGATGTGGAGAAGGCATTCGATGTCATGCCGTTCGCCTTGCGTCTTGGCAACGCGTCAGAAAGGGACGCGCAAGAGATGATTGCCATGGAAGCACAAAGGAAAAACGAAATAGGAGGGCAGCAGCAGCAAAAACGAGCACTATCAGAAAAACAGGGCGGGAAAAAGAAGACGGACGAAGACGGCGCGAAATTTAAAAAGTTTTTTTCTGTTTAAGGAGGCAGCAGAGCGTGGAACGTGCGCGGGGAGTAGAGAGGATCCATCATATAAAGGCTCCCACGAGACAAAACATTCGAGGAGGCCTTGCACTGTTCTGCTGAATCAGTTCAGCCCCGCTGGGCCCCCAGGGCTGGTTAGCCTTCAACAACTCCTCCGCTACGCGTCTCGAAGGTGTGGTCATTGTTGATTCTGCAGTTTTCCTCTTTTTTTCTTGTTTTTTTTTTTAAACAAAGCGAAACAGAGCTCACGCGCGCGCGCGCACGCACTCGACAGTGAGGGAGGTGACACGCAATCGAATAAAGCGCTTTCACTGAAGTCTGTTCTGTGGCCTTCACTCTATCACCGGCGATGTATTAGCACCTCGTTGACACTGAGCTGAAGGCAGGGAAAAGTTCAGGAAAAGGCTCACGTCCGACCGAAAGGCGGAAGATCGCCGTAGCAATTTCAGGCACCGAAGCGGCCACGAGTTGCGAGGACTGAGCTGCCCTCCTACGTCAGAATAGATCGTCTTCAGTATCCGAGAAGAAGACATGACGCTGAAAATTCCTGTTTACGGCTTGTCTGAGGTGCAGGTTGTCATGACATCCTGGCCCCCGACCACGGCCCCCGACCACGGCCCCCGACCACGGCCGCCGTGCTCGATTGGCCTTAGTCGAACAGCAGCTCCAGTTTCGGACTAGCTCAAATACCATCGACTCGTCGCAGCCACCGACAGCCTCTTCGATGTGGACGCATTCGGTCGAGATCGTCGAACGTCGCGGAATGTCGCCATAGAAAAATGTCGTGTGCGACAACGTCAGTAAACTGGTGGATCGCTTGCCCCAAGGGCAGATCGCAGGCCTTGCCCCAAGTCTGACGTTCGTGTGCCATCGCTGTTGGGCTAGAAAAAGCAGCCTTAACTACTACTGGTGGGGGCAAACGATCAATATATATATATATAATTGCACAATGGAGGGGGTACAGCGATCATGGCCGTATCGAGGAAACAATTAGGCGAGTAGGTCGCCAGCCAGGCGGGCCTGGTCACGCCTGACACAACGTCCTTGCTCAGAGCATAGCCGCTCAGGTCGGATCATTGACACGTCATCAACACTTCTGGTTGTCGCGATCTTCCGGCCGCTCAAGTCGGCTGTTATTTTGATCCGACTGTCCAGAACCTCCCACTTCGGCCAACCGGGATCGTCGCCGCGGATCCTGAGAGATCCCCGGAGAACTGCGCGGTTTCGGTGTTCGGTCGTCGCCGGAGCGATGTCATCTGCTTGACGTAGACCGGCAGCGAGGCCCCCCCATGCCACCATCTACAGACGATAGACGTTTGGTCCATTTTTACATTCGGTTATGATCGCGCACCACCGAGCGGACCGACGGAGTTTGCCGGAGAACAACGACCCTCGCGTCGCCGCCCCCGACAGGCCGCTACTCTCACGGGGCAAATGCGAACCGGTGTTATGGTAGGCGGGCATTTAATATGTTGCATGACAGGCCGGCCAGTCCTGACAAATGTTGCAGGCTTTTGGGCGGGCCATTGTTCTCTGCGGCAACGAGATAGCTCGGCCGTCGCGTGTGTTGTTGCTTCATATTTTCAGCTGTGTCTTCTGTCCTATCTGCCAGCAACTTGGGTTGCCCTGTCTCTTCATTCTGTTATGTCCCCTAGAGTCTTTGTAGGCCTGCTTTCGGCCTTCGTCCCATTTTTGTCCCGTTCAACTTTCATTACCCGACGTAGGCCTCCTCCTCCTCCTCCTCCTCCTCCTCGTACATGTGCAGAGGTAGAAGGGGACGAGGATGATATCGTGGGTTGTTCCCCCTGCCACGTATTTGTTAAGGCTGCCAAGTGGTCCTGGAGGGCAAGCATCCTTTGATCACGGACAGGGGGGGGGGGCATTAGGCTTACGTGGGGTTCAGCCGAGCGCCGCAATGGACGAAACGACAAACAAGGCCCGTGTAAGTGCATGGCCACCCCTGCATGCGCGTACGGCATCGTTCACGCCCGGTGGACCCCTCAGAGACGGCTTCAGGCCATGGCCTGGCGGGGGAGATGGATGTAGGGGGACCCGAGCCGGACGCCAGCGGCAAAGACGTCGAGGACAAACGAGACGGGGGCAAGCACAACGGCTCAACGTGCCGGGAAATGTAACGCAGCGCAGCCGTCGACTTTAGATCGACATTTTGAGCCGGTGGTCTATCTTGACCTAGGCCTCCGCGACAGCTGAATCGCCGCCTTCGGCTGACCTTATTGACCTGCACTAGGTGGCGGGTTTTACAATGCCGCCAGAAACGGTCGGGCTAATGCAGGACACGCAAAGCCCCTTAGTCGCCGCACGCAAGGGGCAATGCGGGACGTTCTGCGAGACGCTACGATGAAGCGTGGGATCTGCTTCTCTCTGGCCATGTTGGGGGCCCACGGGCCGCCGCGCCGCCTTGTCACGATTTCCTCTGTCCACTGGGTGGCCCGACGCTGGGGGGAACGCCTTGAGAAACGATGAAATTCACATCAGCATTGAGCAGAGCAACGCCAGTCGCCAATCGGAGATAGGCGCGAAGTTGACCGGTCGTTCCAGGCTCGGCGATATCTAACGGCGTCGGCGCGGAAGCAGCCGAGAGGGTTTTGTTCGTCGCCGAGACAGAACCTCCTGCACAATCTCTCCCTCCCTGATGGCCATCGAGCAGATGGGAGTCATCCCGATCAGGATACCGGGGACCGATCTGCTCGTCACTTCCCGTAAGACCAACAAGTCCCGCGAGACCTTTCATCCGACTGGTATACGACGCCTGAAGACGCTCCGTGCGAAGACGACCTTCGTCTCGTACTTAGCTGTTCAATTGCGCGGAAAATGTATCCCCTGCAGTGAGACCCCCATCGGACGACGAAGTCGGCCTCTCGTCTAGTTCGATTGGGACGCTGCGTCTTCTACGGCTACGGGGAACGAGTCTCGAGACACGCGCGATCCCGCTCGCAGGAGTCGGACGACGCAACGGCGATCGTTTCGTTCAGTTCCGTATCCGTTTGACTGGCGTCAGGTGGATGTCGCGGCGGGACGCTGTTCCCTTTGGTCGGGGGGGAGCCGTAACGGGCACGGACCTCGTCGGATCGCGCTGGCCTCCTTCCCGAGTTATCGTTCAGGTCTGAGTGCGGCCGAAGGCGCTGTTGACCCTACCATTTGTCAGATGGTGGCCGCTGGAATTGACGACACTGCGGGGGTTCCGACACCGGGGGCGAGAGCACCGCCGATCAGACGCGTTACCGGTTGTCGCCGGCGACACGCAAATCCTCACACAAAGCCTCAGCATCGTCGTTGAACGACGAGTCCGATTCGAGCCACTCGCGAGTCGAACCGAACTCCGGAGTGCCCCCGGCCGGATAACCTCTTGCGCGCGACGGCCTCTCTACGCCTCCGTCGAGGACGCTGAGATGAGGTGTGGGGGCTACTCTATCAATGTCCCCTCTGTTCGCCATTTGACTACTCCCGTTCGTCTGTTCGGCGACACGAACGTCCGTGACGAAGTGGCACGCGTTCCTCGTCGCAAACGCGCTCTGTCAAAGCTTAAAGCAGATCCGAGACTTTCCCAATTCCGGTGCCGCCCGCCACCTGCTTCCACTCAGCGCCGCCCCATTCGAGTGTGGCTCTGACCATCGGGCTGAGCAGAGCTGATCCGACTGATATACGTGCATATATAGACGTGCGTGTATAAGGCTATGCGTGACAGTGACTGAGCCTAGCGTGACAGTCCAAGGCGAACAAGTCGCTACTGAGTGTCCAGGAAGACCTGGAACATGTCCGGTGGCTGACCGGTGATCAGAGAGGAATCGCCACTCTCTGAAGCGCCTCTCGTTCCCGCCTCTGCCGCCTCGTCCCGATGGCGGCGACACGGTCCGATCTCAGGACAGCATTTTCGGTTCTATCAGGACAGTCTGCCGAAGAGGAACTTCGTTGCGTGTCGTCCTTCGTTGGCCGCAGAAGAAGGGCCGGCCGGCGCGCTCGCTTGTGGGTTGGCACCAGTAGACGGCCAATGTCGGTGGAACTTGTTCAGGCGTGCGAC
>MNPL01015314.1:7457-18511 GCA_002081605.1 Tropilaelaps mercedesae | reverse complement strand
AGGCTGGACTGTGTTCAGTGGCGGCCGCCCGTAACCGCCACGAAAGGCGTCTGGCTAAAATTCATTTGGAGAAATTATCATACCAGATGACTCCTTCCTATGAATTAATCATAGGGTCCCCTCGGCCATATGGACAAGAGCAATTTACAACGAATGCCACAACATTAGGCGGGGTTACGAACGGCATACAAACAGCGACGGGACGCTGGTCCCCTTCCGGGGTCCCCTTCTTCGTCCCTCAGTCTTCATGTCATTCATATTTACTCACGCTTGTGCGTGTCTACACGATCAGCGTCTTCACGCCGAGACGGGCCGACGTGTATCGGAGCCACTGAGTGGCGTTAATAATGCAACATCCAGACGGGGGGTGGAAGGCGGGGTGTGTTCCTCTTTTTTTGCAAATATCCGTTTGTTTTTCTACTTCTAGGCCTGCTTTTTACTCCTCTCGCTTTATTAGGTCGGTAGAAATTCCCAGTCGCCAGGACCGCGCGGGACGTCCCCCTCCCGGCGGTCGTGGCGATACAAAGGAATCACTTTACCTCATGAGAACGTCTGATCGCTCTGCTATTTACTCTGATTATTGTCATACACGCGGCGAATATTCTCGTAGCGCAGCTGTTCGACGAAATTGTGCCACGAGTGCGCACAGAGGTGCAGCACTTCAGATCGTTGACTAAACGTGTTCTGTGTTTTGCGGTGGCTGTGCGTGTCGGCGTCGGTCGCGGGTCCAGCGCGGAACATCAGATCGACCTTCGTCCAACGGTGACCCGTGCCGGCCGCTTTCCGACGTATCGTGAGGAATTGATTATTTTAATCGCTGTTATCGTTCTACTCTGCATCGTCCTCTTTATTGCCTGCGTCATCTGCTCTATCCGATGCTGTCGCCGTTCGCCCTCATCGAAGACGCTCGACCTTCTCGAGGCGGCCCAAACACCTCGGTCGCACTCGCGAAGTGTTGACTTCAACAACCGCATCCCGCGCGCTCACACACTTTACAGGTAGGTGTATAGGCATTATATATATATATATATAGATACACACATATATGTTTTTATGGGTCGGCCATATATGACAGGTGCGCAGACGCGCCGCAGTGAACTCCACCCCAGGGACGACTGAGTTCCTCGGATCGTGCAGTATTTACCTAAATAAAGCGCAGAAATGTGTGAGCCTCCCTATGAACTGTGCCTCGACGCTGCTTCATCGCGTAAATGTGTATGCAAATAAATGCGCTCGGAAAGGAGCAGGAGGCGAAACAGGAGGCGAAACACAGCCTCGCGACGGAGGAGCGGCTCGTGCCGATAGTTCCAACTGATTCGCAGCCGTCGCTCGCGATGAGGTTCCAGGATCGAGGTTTCGGTACCTTAGGAGCTATCCGCCGAAAACTCGGTTCGTACGGACCTCGGTCTTGAAACGACGCCACGAAAACTGCTTCTGAGCTATTTCTGTATCGCGTCTCATCTAACTGTGATGGATGATTTGTGATCGAAACGTCGAGAGAGTAGCGTCAACTCAGGTGATCGGCCACCCCTCAGATGTGAGGTCTTCACAGCTGGATTCTCGTTAAAGGTTTTCTCGTTAAGTGAGCCACATTTCGAGTGACAGTTGAACGAAATGAGAAACGAACTTCTGCCGAGCCGTTCAAAAACGTATTCGAGACAAAACCTCAACTACTCGGCCAGGATTCTGCGATGGCCAAGGTCGCCGACCTCATACGAGGGGGCGGCTGGCCATCTTCTATCTTGGACAAATGCCAAAGCGATGCTGAATCCGCGGCACCGAAACGACGGATGTAGGAAACGATCCCAGAGCGAACATTTACGCGTCCGCCGCAGCGATCGTGTAATGTAGACGTTGGTCTAATGACGGAACTGCAAGTTGCTACGTCGTTGCTCAACTTCTTCTCGTCAGAGTCCGTAGTGGAAAAAAGGGGCAGTATCCTGATCGGCGGGGACATGTGGCCGCATAATCATTTGCAATTCATTAGGCACAGATAGGCAACTGTTTGGCTTCATCCGACCAAGTCTGAGGGATCTGAGGTTTTCCCGTGGCCTGAATGAATGGTGTGGCCAATTGTCGGTAGCGTCTCGTTCGCGTTCGTCGTCCTTTTTAGAGGACTCTGTTGCTCTGTTGGACCCCTTCAACAAAAACACATTTCGCGTGCGGCGGCGGCGGCAACACTCGGACCCGCTGCGTTAAACGCAGTCGCGCGTGAGCAAGCGACTTGGCCATTTCGTTGGACACGGCCGACGAATGGCTGGCGCGACGTGAAATCGAGTGAAATACAGAACGACCAAACAAATGTGTCCTCCTGATCTGTGCGTCGCAACGTCTTCATTTTGTCCGCCCCGCCTTGCGTCGCGACGAAACGCGTCTGTGCAGTGCTCGATTATTGTTTCAACCGTTCCGTGAATATCAGCAGGCGCTTGCGCATCAGGCTAAATAAACTTCTGAGCAGTTTAACAGACTCATCTGGAACGCCTCGATCAGGACACACCGCAATTTCGGGAGCGATCAAATTGAGAATTGTGTTAATAGCCCTCTGGCCATGTTTGTACTGGACACGCGGCGCACACTCGCGCGAAGACGTTGAAGTCGTGTCCACCGAAGGGCCGTCCGCACAGGCGGGGACGAGTGGAGTTCATCATCTGATCGTATTCACGCATTCGCCCTGAGGTGTTCATTTCTGCGCCACCACTGCGTGCTCCGGCAGACGCCCCGGTAACAGATTCCCGATTCATCGAACCGAAAAGCCGGATCCGAGCGTAAATAGCGATGGGACACATGTCTGAGATCGCAGTGAGCATCGCATGACTATCGACACCCGTGTGCATCCGCGTATGGCGGCGCAACAATACTCAAGATAATAACCCCAGTTACGCTTTATTCGCAAGTTTACTTGGTACCTGCATCATCTCGTGCGACGCGGAACTTGCGCAGTTCCGCTGCGCGATCGGTGTATGCCGCATACATCGACGCAAAACTCGGCTCTGCCGTCCCGACAGTTTCGGTCCGTTGTGCGCTCAAGGGTGTCGTTTTGCGACTCGGTGCCGCTGTTTTACCGGTCGACAGTTGCCGTTCTTGTTGGCGTTCTGAGCGCGACGGCGACGACAGGGTCGGGAGATAAAGCAGCATCATGTCGTCGTCGTCGTCGTCGTACGATAGCTGCGTATCGCGCAGCTGACAACTGCCGATGGGCCGTGTGTGTGCCGGCACTGTCTCTCATTCGGGTCCATGAAGTGCGCGCCGCTGTCTTCTGGGTCAGACGCAGCAACCGCCGCCCTTTCCGTACGACAGGGCTGGGCCCCCAAGGAGGACTGCTGTCAGCAGATGGCCGATCGTATCGAGAAAGAGCGCGCGCGCGCGCGCGCGCGCCGAAACGAACGTTGAGCGACGTGAGGTTGCGCCAAGAGACACGAAGGAACGAGGTGGGTTGTGAGGTGGTAAACTCATTTATCAGCGTCGGGCGCACCTCATTTCCCCGGTGAACTGCCCCTGGCGCATTCACTCCAGTGACAGCGGCGGAGGTTGGGGTTCCGGCGGATGGCGGCGAGGCACTCGACTCGCATCATCTTCCTTCGTGGCTCGGTCCGTGTCCGTCTCGGTGAAGATGTTGCGCCAGTTCCTGGAACGCGTCAATCCCTGGCCGGATATTCCGGGTCGATAGATCAATGCCATTTGATCTGAGATGAATTCCTAGCGCGTTAGAGGGCTCGCGTTGTTTGCATGAAGTGTCCGTTCATCCAGCGTCGCGTGTCTACTGCGTCGAAGTAACAGACACATCTGCAGAACTCGCCAGCGTTCTAACACTCGACCTCGGCACGGATATGTTCTCCTAGCGGCGACAAAGGAGCCCAACATGGCTGAGCTGGAAGGCGGCCAACGATACGCCAATGGCATCGTTGCATATTAGACAGCTGAATGTGTCCTGTAGCCTCCTGGCCAGTGTTGGCCAAACTGCAGGCGCACCTGCTGCTGGTGAGAGAGCGATGTTGCATGTGACGAGCATTAGGAACTCTGCTTTTTGTTCGCCAAACTTAGATATGCGAATTGACTTTATGGTGGCCAGGGGTCGGGATGGCCAAGGTCATGAAGGGCCTGCCCTTCGTGCTTCCGATCACTGCACAGCCGGTCGTTTCCTTGACCTTTTCAAGGAGCATCCTGTTTCGGCGCTGCTGTTGTCACTTAGCCATCAGTAAACTCGGCGGCGGCGGTGGTGGCGGCAGCGGGGGCGGTGGCGGCGGGGGCGGCGGATAGCATCCATCGCTGTATCGGCCATCCGCTAGCGATCTCTTTGGCCACGACAGCCACAGCTTCACTTTCTCTCCGCCGTCGAAAGAGCCTCTCCTTCTAGGCCTATAAGCAGATTAGTGCCATCATCTATGAACACCATCGATTCGTCCTGGGCCTCCTGGTCTTCCTCTGTGTCGTGCGTCTGTGGCCGTGCGAGCTATTCTATTATCTGCGGATTAATTTGTCGCTTGATAGGAGCCGCATCCCGACAGTGGCACTGATGCGGGGAGCAGCAGGGCACTGGAAGAATGGCGGCACTGCGGGGGAAAAAGGTACGTGCGGCGGACACGCGCGCGCGTGTCCGACCCACGTGTCGCTAGAGGTGTGGGGAGCTAGGGAGGGTACACGGAAAAGATGAGGATCGCATGGAAAAAGCTAAAAAGGCCCCCGACTGCGTGGCCAATTGGGCAGTGGCGGCCATGAACATAAGAACGTCAAATGAAAATCGCTGGCCAACAGAACGCCGCTTTTTACGAGCTTCTCCTCTCGAGTATCCGATGGCTATCTGAGGTCCGAGAACACACCAGCACCGACGTCCTTTTCCAGCGTTCTAGTGAGCAAGCTAGAAAGGCGGGTGAAAAATGTCGAAATTAGATCTCTTTCGCTCGTCTCGGCGTTTGCTCGCTGTCTCGCTCCTGTTCGAGAGTTTTTTTTTCGAAGCTGGTGGCGGTTAAAGGCTGTTTCAGGCCCGACGGCCTGCTGGAAGGACGTCGACAACGGCCCGTTGGTCATTTCTTTCCTGACTTCCAGCCGCTCTCTGACGCTGGTGGCCGACAGAGGCTTCGTTTCTTTCCAAGGTCGTCGTTGCGTTTTCTGCTCTGGCAGAGTCTGCCACGGGATGACCCTGTGGCAGTTTTGCCGTCGTGGCTGTTGCTGCCCTCTGGAAGATTGGAAGGAGTACGTCAGGAGAGGGTGGCGGGCAGCGAATGGAATCAGGCGAGAATGGATGTCGAGTTGGGATTCAGGATAAATCTGATTCAACATCGCTTTCGTGGCGCTTGAGCGACACCGTGTAAGAGACATTCTGCTTTTTCTCTCGGGTCTCTCGCTTGCCCTATCGTCTCGTCTTCTCTCTGTCTGTCTCTCGCTGGCTTCGGTGTTCCTGATTTCTTCTGCGTTCGCCTGCCTCTCGCTGGATGGTAACTCTCCGTTCCCGCAAGGATTTGTGTTGTAACGAAAAATGTCCACATTTCGAACATTTGTGACATCAAAGAAAAAACCCAGAACGAACTCAGTGCCGGCCAGAGATGGCAAGAGAGTTGTCGCTCTACTCGTGTGTCCTCATTCCACTCCGAGGACAGAATACGATGCGTCGTACAAGCGGTCCGCCATACCGTATTTTGGACGTAGATCTACTTACCTCTGCCTACCTTCCAGTGGTAGAAGGGACGATGAAAACGGCTGTATCGGTGAATTTCATCGAATCTCGCTCAGGTGCTTTTTCTCGCTTAGAACCCCTTGGATCCGCTGACCTTAAGATGCGAACTTACGTACAGCACAATTGCTAGTAGTAGTAGTAGTAGTAATAGTAGTAGTAGTAGTAGTAGTAGTAGAAGTAGTAGTAGTAGTGAAGAAATAAGGAAAAGTAAAGAATCTTCACATCGGCTCATATGGATGTACACCTGCCTGCCATTTTTTAGGGTGACCTATTTCATAAGGCGGTCCGTGCTGTTCCGTCATATTCCGGCGGAAAATGCCTTCCGTGGGCAAATGTTCGCCTAACATTGATCGGTTGAGCGACTCGGCCGGTCATTGTTAGAAAACTTCGATAATATTTGCTCGATTGCAAAGTTGATCCGTTTAACGAACACGAGTGTACGTCGCAACGAGGGGACACCATTTGGCTAAAATACGTTCCGTTTTAGCCATGCGAGGCCACCAGCAAGCACAGAAGTGTCTGACGAACTGATAAAAACACACCGGAAAACGAAAAAAGGCGGCAGACACGTCTGGTGGCGTTTGCTGAAGCCCGATTTCGAAAAATGATTTTCTCGTCGTTGGAGGACACTCGTGAGCGTCGCGGTTTATGAAACGTTTTCTCATTCGTGCAGCCACCGCCGGGCAGACATCACAACCAGTTCAACTTCGCACAACGAAGCTAATTTTCTGTGCATGACGTGTGACGCTAGGGCAACGCGGTAACGATTTTTTTTGACGGAGCTGTCGCACGCTATTTCGGTAGCAGAAAAATACACTTTCGTTGCGCGCGCTGGCTGGGCCGCACCCCAGAGTCCCACTAACTAAATCTAACTAAATCACCAATGGCAGACAGACAGGTCGTCGAGCTTTGTTCCGTCAATTTCAGTTAGAGTTCGACTATACCTAGCCGAGGGTTGTCTTGTTGAATACGGAAATTGCACGGGGACTGTCTACCGACTCGTCGTTCCGCTAACGTCCGCTAAAAGCATCGTTGTTCGTGGATTCGTTCTCTAATTGCAGTCCAACTGCGAGCGAGTACTCCGGTTGCCTTAGTCCCATGACTCCATTTGGACCGGGCGTGGTCCAGCCGTTTGACACGTGTCTCGTGCCGCTCGAGGACGTGACCCCTTCAAGTGCACCGCGGCCCATCAGCGCGCACGGGCCGGTGGGGGTCCACCCGGCGAGCAGGACCGCCCCGGCTACAAGGCCGAACAACCTGCCGTTAAGGCCGCGCGTCGATTTTTCGCCGGACAAAAGTCGATTCAGGTAGGAACGAGTACTTGTCTTCATAGTTGAAGGTTGCGATGCAGACTAGCCTATCGCTCGTAACAGATTTGTCACGCAAACGCTAGGTTCGTTAATAACGAGGCAAAACAAACCTTCTCGGCTATGCGGCTTTTGGCGTACGCGAGGGAGGCTACATACAACGTTTGCGCATTGTGTAAGTTAAGTCCGGTATAAAATATCGTCTCGCACCTTCACTGTAGGGGCGCTTTATTTCAGGTAGAATACACGGCAGAATAAAGTGGCGGTAGACTAAATAAGGCCACAAGCAGAACAGTTCGAGAAAAAGTCAAGATTGAGATACAGCGCTTTCTGTTCGCCACGAGAAAAAGGCTCGAGTAACAAATTTGTTTCTTTCTTCCTATCGGACAACAACACTCGCTTGAAAGTTCATTTTAGGGCGCGTCGTTCATTGTCGTAAAGCCGCAAAACCCCAAGGCTTTATTAGGATTGCTGCATGTGTCGTTGAAAGCACACGTTCAAGCACACGTTGTCCAGCCCATCTACCGGCTTACGCAGCGCGAGTTTCGTTCTCGTCAGTACGACGGCGGCGGCGGCGGCAAAACAAACTTTTTTCTCTATTTTGGATAATCGTCTTTGTTCGGCAACTTCAGCCGAACTTCGGACAGGCGAGGCGGCGTAGCTAAGATGTTCCCAACAATGTCGTTCTGTTCCGTCGTGACTGTTTCTAACGGAATCACCTGCCCACTTTATGCTTCCGGAAGATGACGCCACCGCTCCGAACGAATCGGCTGATAACGAAGGAAATTTCCAACCAGCCGAAATTTCCAGAACCGTTAATCGAGCTTTTTCCCAGAACCTAGCTCATAGTTTTGTCCTGGATTGGTATTCCGAAGGTGCACCTTTATTAATAGAACTGGAGGTTTCTACTAATTCAAGAGCGCCCGACCACTCGAGAAACATGTCACTACTCAGGACGACGGAAGGAGACATTGTCCACCAAGCGAACACCGTCCTGGGCATACGCAGGTCGTGTACTCGTTCCGCGTTTCTCGAAACAGACGCAGTCTTCTAGAAATTAGATCTATGACGACAACAGTACGAGGGGGCCGGAGCTGCCGGGTGGGGCAATTCACGCCGCCTCGTCGTGTGGGTCGGACCTATAACGGCCGCACGCATCGGAGAAGATCGCGAGAAGTTCACCCGCCGAAGACCGATGCGAACGATGACGGACGACGAACAACCTCCACCATGGCCGCACGTCCACAATGGCAGAAATTTAGGGTCGTCTTCGAGAAGAACATGCCGCGCGCAGGCGACACGCAAAATTCAGCAGCGACCAGTGAGGGCAGCAGAAGTGCCGGTCGAGGGCAGATGAAGTTCTGCTGCCTTGCCGGGTACACGTCTCGAGGGATTTTAGGCTCTTCCCGATGACCGGTGCTCGATGAGGCGTTAGCCCCTCGTAATCGGACGTGCGTTGTTACGAGTCTTCAGTCGCTCCGGTAATCTGGCGCGTTACGCGGATCGCTGGCGTGGAACGTTCTTCCAGGACACGCTGTTCCCATGTAACGTTCCGAGTATCCCTTCTGACACGGATTGAATCGTCGTCCGTTCGTTCGTCCGAATCGTTCACCTCGAAAGGACTCGTCGCACAACTTCGGCGAGGGAGAGGCAACCGCGCCGGTCACGCGAGCCCCGCCAAGTTCGAGATGTGCTCGTGCCGAAACTATTTCGGCTGTAACTTGTGCTCGTGGACGCCGACAACTTTCTAAACTCGCGAGACGCGATAGATGCGCGTCAAAGGAATCGTTTATTAGAGACGCGCAGCGGCGAAAAGCAGAAGGCGCGAAGAAAGACAAAACAAGAACGTCGTCGGTCACCGAAGACGCAGTAGCTTGCGTGAAGCGTTCGGCCGCGTCATCCCGAACGCCTCTCAGCTGTTTACGATCGTCGCGGACGATCGTCGCACACCTCGGACGCTCCTGACAGTTCCCGCTAGCCTGAGACGCGGTCCCGGCAGCGCTAGCACAAGCGAAATGAGTTCTTCTTTTCCGATGAAGAAGGTGAAGTAAGGCTTTTCGAAAACGGCAATAGTCGCTTCTGCGTACGCTGGCCTCCACCCCACAGGAATCCTTGATGTGACCCCGTCTCGATTTGGCCATTGCTCTCCCATTTTCCGATACAAATCCCACCCCTCACCGAGCGCCACTCGAATAAACTGACGGCCATAGCCCCTTGACGTTTAATTAAACCTCACTGAGGGGCGGACTCCTCGTCTGATTGCCGCCGTAGTGGTTTCGGTGGCCACCAACGCAGCACTTCGAGTGACTCGCGCGAACGAAGTTCCACCAGCCGAAAGCCGACAGCTTCTCCCTGTCTCCGCGCTCGATACTCCTCTGTTTGTACCTCTCTCAATCTCTCTTTTCGGCCGCCTGTCGCGTTGCTATTGTAACCCGGTGATGCAAATACAGCGACGCCCGACGAAGGCAGAAGTGCGCGGGCCATCGTCCTCAACGCGGCCGCCTCAACATCGGCAAGCACCGATTGTCAAATCGAAAACGAACAGATGCTGCTCTGAGTGACGTTCTAATGTGTGCGCGCGCGCTCTTTAGAGATGGCGTTCGTTGGCTTTAGCGAGAGACATCGTGAACTTGCACTGCAGAACGCCTGTCCGTTGCCGTTGCCGAGAGCGGATGGCCGCACTGTGAGGGGGTCTCGTACTAGCGAAATCGATCAGGCCGCCACCAATCCAGGGCCTAGCGAAGGTTGTTGATCCTGTCGTTGAAGTCCGGAGATGGTTTTGCGTCCGCCGCTAAGGGTTCCCTTCCGAGGTGGCATTTCGACGTCTGATCGAGTAGTCGGCCGCGGCTGACATCGAGCAGAACTCGAGCAAAAACAATGGCTCGTTAGCGACTCGCCAGTGGCCATGCGAGTTCGATGGTTTCATTGGGGGCCCTGCAAAATTCTCTTGATTACTAAATATTTGACAACGTTTGACATTGCCTGTCTTTACGTTTGTGTGAACTCCATGCGAGCTCATGTCCTGCGGTCAGGGGCCGGGAGATCGGTCGCGTTTGTGTCCGAGCTGCTCGTTTTTTGTCGTTTGTTTGTTTGTTTGTTTGTTTGTCTGTTTTTTTATATAATACAGGAGCACGGAAACGATCCTCGTGGTCTTGTTGTCACAATAAAATCCTCCAATATCGGCCCTTCCGTGTCGCTTCGCCAAGGTATTTCGAAATCGCCGTGGAAAACGCCACAGCTGCCACGAGCAACAGGACAAACTGCATTTACCCAATTGGACGAACAGTTGACGCCTCACAAAGGAGGGTGCATGTCTGCTGCTGCCGCTGCTGCTGCTGCTGCTGCTGCTGCTGCCGCTGCTGCTGCTGCTGCCGCTGCTGCTGCTGCTGCTGCCGCTCATGAGGGGGACGTTCAAACGGTGACGAACGAACCACAAAAACAGAACGGCTTCCAACACGGCCAGCGCGTTCGTCGGCGTCCAAGGACTGGTTCCAAGGGGGCGCTATCCCGTGAAAAGCACATGGGACTCGCGGGATTTCTCGCAGTCGGCCAGGACCCCGCACTTCGTCACTCGTTCATTGCAGGAGCTCGCCAGGCGAAACCGCCGCCTGGCTGAGTACCTAGGTAGTAGGGGCCTAGGCATAGCGATCCCTAGCTAGACTTGAGGTCGGAGCGGACGCTTCGAGAGATCTAACGCGCGCGTGATCATACTCGACTCCGTTGCAGGTCGTACAACTACCCGCCGAAACACTCTCGCACGCTCCCGTCGACAGTCGCCTCGAAAAACTTCTCGAAGAGCAGCGCAACCCAGTCCACCGAACAGCTGACGAAGAATCACTCGGTGGGTGATAGTTGAGGCGAACGGATGAACGCATTCGGCGAACTGTCGCGAATCAACGCATTGTTAGGTCACGTCGCCGGCCGGTGCTAGCCGCCTCGACGAGCGTAGCACCCGAACTTGTCCTGGGATCTGGGCCCAATCTGTAGAAATGCGTAAGAAACTTGTGCGTGTCCGGTAGATGCGTCGTCTCATGGTGGTGCGATCTCACAGCAGGCGAGGCTCTCACTCATAGTCT
>MNPL01015312.1:2271-30339 GCA_002081605.1 Tropilaelaps mercedesae | reverse complement strand
ACACGACTCGGCCACGGAAGTAGCCCCTGGCGGGCGAAGATCGTCTACACAAAGTCTTCGACGCTCGCGCGTCTGAATGATGCCGAATCCTGGCACACCCTGCGGTCGCGCCGGTTGTTCCTCTTTCCGTTGACCCCATCGTCACCCCTTCGTGTCCCTCCAATTCCCTACGACATCCCCACCTCCTCGTTCCCTGGGCCGTCGTTTTCCATTGTGCAAATGGCCACCCCGTCGGCCGTTCTTCATGCCGGCTCCCTCCTGTGTTCCGGCTCCTCTTCTATAGCTTCTTCACGCGCACAGTCTCCGGTTACGGGGTCGCGTGGCACTTCACGAGTTCGCCGACCACCACCCCCATCAGCGGCATCTCGTATTTTCCTCGCGTTGACGACGACCCCACCGACCGCCACCACTACGAAGAATTGGCTGGGACTTGTGCCACATTCGCGGTCTGTGGGCAAACGGCGTTTCGGATCGCGTGAAAGGAAATAGGTTCAAACCCTCGGTGGGGCCCGTACAGCCTCACGCAGGTCGGAGTGGAACGCAGTCTTCATAAGGTCACTGGTTTTAATCGTACAGACCTGCTAAGACAAATTGTTGGCCACTCGTTGTTGCTTTCTTTTTAGTACCGCGTTATAGATAGAGGTACTTCACGAAGCCATCGTCTACTAACTCATTGTGGCGGACTCGAAGAGCTAAAATGTAATGCCAGCACTAAAGTGTAACTAAAGTGCCAACTGTAACGGTGACTAACAGCAAAACAGTTCTCGATTTTCTTCACTGTAACAAATAGTCATGGTGGTTGTTGTTGCGACTGCCGTTGTTCTAGGTTCGTCTAAAAAGGAAAATTTAGGCAACTAACATTGCCCTTCTGTACGCTCCCAGAAAAGCTGTCTCGCCAGGTCTGGGAGACGAAAAAAATCAGTTCTTCCATACTTTTGAGAATAATTTCCTAAGCGACGCCACCGCAACGCGAAAGGCTGCCTGGTTGGTCAATGTCATTAACAGGCGGGGACGGAAAAACTAAAAGGTCTTCTCTTATGTACTTTGTCTTCCTTGGTACAAACGGCCTGAGCGACGAAATCAGCGTTATTTCGACGACGCGTGCCACGTCCTTGTCCGTTTGCCTCGAGATAGCCGACGGTTGCGTGCCATGATATTGTCATCTCTCGGCCCAATAGTGGAACGCGTTGAGGAAGTCAAAAGGCCGCATAGTCTTTTGCAGGCGACACGCGCCAAACTCGATGCATCTACCTTGACTCAACAGCGTCCACGCCTGGCAAGACGGTGCCAGTCATTCTACCCAGGCGACACGCTCGTTCCTCTCCGGTTCGGATGGGTGTAGGGGGCATTGTTTTTTTTTCACCTGAGCGACGGCCTGTTCATAAATTTGGAGCGCTGCCATCACGGCACCACCTGTTGAACGCCTGATGCCTGTCCGATGTCTGCAGTTCTGCTTTTTCGTCGCGCCTTCTGCGCGCATTCTTCCCGATCGCCCCATGGCCGAACTGGAGTCGGACGGCTTCGACTCACCCGAGAAAACAACGAAGCGTATTCGATTTAGAAGCTCGCACGGTGGAAAGGGTGCCAATTGCTTCCCGTTAGTTAGGCAATAAAGGCTGAAGGCTATCTATCGTGCCATACCCGCCACCTGCGAACGCGGCCTGTGTGGGCCTGCAGGCATGAGTCCATTTGAGGTCCATGAGGTAAATCAAGCGACCACCACGGACGACAACTGTGTTCACTCCGCGGTTGTTTCATCTGTATGCCGTGTCATACTACTGACACAATTATTCACGCGAATTCAGGCGAGGCACGCCTAAAACGTCACGTCAAGCTAAGAATCCGAACCTTGACTAGCAAGAACGTCTGGGCTATTTTCGAGGCGAACGTCGTAAGCGCCAGCTGGCCGCTTCTAGGCAGGTGTTGCTGGCACCCTAAGCTCGACGCACCCACGATCCTTAGAATGGGACTATCCCGCTGGAAATCGCCCCCCCATTTCAAAAATAACCGCTATTAAGTGCGCCCGCTGTGCCCCATTTCCGAAACGGCAGCGAGACCCGACGGATGTGCTCGGGCTGTAGCCCCGGATGCCTGCAAAACCCGTTCCTTCGGCACTGCGGAAATCTGCCGTGGGAGGTGTGATTCGAAGGGGTGCGTCCGAAATTCTACAAACACCTCACGGTTAAGGCAACCCGACGCAGATGAATTCTATCACGCCTTCGACGGCCGGCGAGGTAAGTTTTAGTGGACGAGCCAAACCGCTCCAGCTCAGGTGCGTGATAGATGTTGTCACGCGAGTTATATACGCGCAAGAAATGCTTGAAAATAACAAGCGTTACTTCGAGCGATGGCGTATGCCCACGCCTCAAGCTTCTGCCAGCGAATGTTTGTGGTTTCCGGTTCGATAGATTTTCGTAACAGCACTTCACTTACGGCCGAGACAGCGACAAATTTTGTGCTGTGTTGCCGAGTCATAAAACTCCGAAAATCAGTATTTGGCATATTGGTTTTAATGTGTTATTCTCCTCCCGAACTTTGCGTATATCTACGGTTTTCGTATTCAGTTTCTACCAAGCGGTGAATCTTTCCATAGCCATTAAAGGTCAAAGAGGCTTCCCAAGGGTTTTTCAGGTCTGTGATGCCCTTAGTGATGTTCGGGGCCGCACGCGCGCTACATTGAGAGACAAAATGAGCTTTCTAGCTTCTAACGAGGCTAGTAATCTGTGAGTGAATGTTTTTTTTTTTTTTAATGCAGATAGAGGATTGCAATTGTGCCCCTTGAACGAGGAATTCCCACTAAGTGCTAGTCGTTAGCTAGTACTAATTACGTCTCTGCGCTTCGTATATACCGCCCGTCGCTACTACCGATAGAATGGTTTCGTGAGATCATCTCGAGTAAATGTAGCATCCTGTAGGGGCTGAACTTCGTAGTCGACAAAGACGATAACGTGATTGGGTGGCGCTCGATGGTGGTCCCGTTGTCGAGGATGCCATCGTCGAGGTTGACGTAGAATTTCTTCAATCTACCTTTAACATTACTGTTGATAGAATAGGCAATCCCGCACCTTGCGGTCTCCTGGATACTTGAAGAAATGTATGGGTACGAATCTTAGTGACCAGATCCTGACAACTATAATATAGTTGTCGAAAGTAGCACTAGGCCATCTGCCCTGGCAGCCGCTATTGTGTTTGCCAAACTCGGAACTTCTTGTAGGAGCAGTCAATGATGTCCTGCTCGGTTATGACGTAGGTAACGCCGATGTTAAGGTCGGCCTCGAGAGTACTGGCTCCCTTGAAGGCATAGCAAGATCCGCGATACTCTTGCTTCTCAATTGACGTCATGACGTCCTGTTTTCTTCAATTGAAACTGGCCGAGGTGCTAGGCATAACGGGCACTTCAGCGTGAGGGATCTCCGATGCATTGAGAGCCGGCACAAAGCCGAGAATGACCTTGTAGAACTCTTCAAGGATGAGATCTCAATACTGGTCGTGCTTGCAACACACAGTCGAGACGAGTAAATTCACCGGGCCTGACATGTGCAAACAACATTCTACGCTTCTCAGACTAGATTTGCCAAAGCTTCGGTATGTTGACGAGGCAGTTTTTTCTTAAGGAATACCGAGAGCGCCAGCGGAGAGCGCCACTCCAAGCGCCTGAGCGTCATAGAGCGAATCTCTCAATATGCCAACGCGAGAGTGCATCGCGCTTACCGCGCTTGAACCTGAATTGTTCCCACTTCGAGAAGACAGTCGACGAAGCCAAGGTCAGGGCTCCAGGGAGATGACAGATCCCCTTGATGGAATAAAGACGTTTGTCAGCGTAGAGGTCCCGCACACGAATTTTCAACTTTTTACTGTTTTCCGCTGAGACCTGGACGACCTCCACCCAGTAGAGTGCTCTCCGTACAGTTTGCATATTGGATAAGAGACCGAGCGTAGGGAAGGTTAAACAAACCAAATTCCCCCAGCAATTTATCCTTTTCATCTTTCCTTCCAGCATCTATTTTTAGATCATTATAGCCGAACCCAATATCCGTCTTGCTTACCTAGGGCCTTTATAAAAAGTACACTCATGTGCAACTGTACGGCACTCTGATCTGGACGGTTAATACTTCAACAGGCTCAAACAGAACTACGTCAGATCAGGTAAGCTGTAAGTCACCACACTGGGTATGATCTAGCACAGATAAAAAAGACGTTTATTGAATGGTTGTTACAATGTATGAGGGTTTTTCAGCGCGGCCCGAGTCTGGCAGTTAACCCCCCTAACGCTTCGATGAATTGGCTAGTTGATTGTGCCTTCATGCGGAGACCATGTCTTGTTCATACTAAATATCACTCATGCTGAAAACAGTTTTGGTGAAAAAAAACAGCAAAATATGCATTCCGAAAAAAGCTTGGATTTCTTATTTTTTACATCCACATCTAGAAATTGCATTGTTTTCGGTGGGCTTTACACGAGAATGATCAGTTGCCTAGGTATCACCCTAAAGAGAAATATCTTAGTAAACACGTTCTTTTTTAGATTT
Organism: Tropilaelaps mercedesae; assembly: GCA_002081605.1. Taxonomy (NCBI): domain Eukaryota; kingdom Metazoa; phylum Arthropoda; class Arachnida; order Mesostigmata; family Laelapidae; genus Tropilaelaps; species Tropilaelaps mercedesae. Next base: position 25,810 of record MNPL01015312.1, on the reverse strand, counting down.
GTATTTTACGACAACTTGAAAAATTCTTGTGAAATTCTGTTTTACCCTCAAACGAAATTTGATTTTGTGCGGTTTACCGGGCAAATATAATTGATAGCCTTAATGGAAAATGTTTAGTAAAAATGAGCAAGCTCATTTAAGGCGTCACTTATACAACGTGGGAATATCCAACGAAGTTTACGCGAGCAATGTTTTTAGTCCAGGCATTTAATTTGTCGATTATACACTCCGCGTTATAATAGCTTTGACCGTTGCACGTATTTGGCCAGGCTGAATATAAAACGCGTCGATTGTACTCAAACCAAACTTGTCGGCCTTCGTTGTTCTCTTGTGTTAGCGCACTACCTAAGCAATTTCCCGAACGCCTTTTGATCGCACTAGCTTGATACCTAAAAGCCATAATACCTAATACCTAATGGCCATTCTAAAATCGATTTGCCAGCACCCGACCACGCCATTGATCCTATGCAGCTTCAACTCTCATCGGTCTTTTTAATCGATAATAGATGGATTTGCCTATAGATGTGCATGGTCATTGCTTGCGGAAATGCTATTATTGTTCACCGTTAGCATCATCTGACGAAGTTCCTCCACCCATTCGTATATCTAGACCATTGTATGTACGGAATATGTATAGCTCATGTATGTAACCGGCCAATGACATGCAATGCACCCATCCGTTACATATTCTTCAGCGAAACATTAAGTAGACGACATTCACGATATGTTGGTCGGCTTAAGTACGCGTTGGTATAGTTTCATTTCTAGAAATACGATTGCAGATGCAAGTGCATCAATAAAAAATGCGGAAAGAAGTCAACGAAAGCGAATGGTCTCCTGTGTTTAGTTCTTGATGTCCCTCCGCCTATCTCTGTACGAACCTTTATACTATAATCGTGCCTCACCCCATGTAGCCTATAGACTATCCTGGCTCAGTTAGGAAAACTCGACGTAAATGTAATTCAAATGCTCATGCCACTCTAAAAGTAGTGTGCAGGCCTACCGCTTGCAGCCTTTCTGTTTTTAGAGTCGTTCGACATTAAACGATAGTGAGTGATGGAATGGTTTCAAGCACGCATAGGTCGCTGGCTACAAGAACCAAATGCATCAAAGCCGTCAATGAACTGTGCCTAGACCTGTACCACTCCAATGAGTCGCACTTAGCAGCCCAACCTCAGCAAAAGCGTGAGCGTATTTGCGGTTTCGGAAGTTGTCTGTGGGACCTGGCGTTGATCGATGGCCATACAGATAACCATAGGGGTCCTGTCCTACCTGTCTAAACCTGTCGGTCCATACTAGAGCTAAACATTAACATCGACTATCCACAGCTGAAGTCGATTCTGCAGACCTTGTGCCGTTATATGGCCGGAAATCACCGTAGACCTGCGCAGTAGACTGCTTTCGTATGTTTTTTTTGGAAATTCGGCAAAACCTTCTTGCATGTATTATATCTCTACCAGGTGAATATTTTGCTAAGCTTTTTTTTTTTTAACCCTGTAACAGTGCGAAAAACATTCTAGTCTCTGGATCTTCGACTGTTGGCTCGAAATAATCCTGCCGACAGGACGTGCCACCCCTTCAGGGACGCGATCAATAAGCAGGCAGCGCTTAGAAAGGACAAAATATTGGGAAAGCTTCATTAATGGCTTCACAGCACTTCGCTACGCAACATATCGAGCAGAGATCCGTTTTCGATCAGAAGAGCCGATGATCTCTCCCAGAAATGTGCAGAAACTGTTCTAATCGCCCATCCGAATCGTCCAACCGACAATGTGAATCAACAGCACAACTTAGAAATAACTGAACACCTGATTTGATGCAAGTTGTTCTGATTATTGACGCTTGTACATTGCAATATTAGCATTTAGCGTGTATCAGTACAACTTTACTATGTGTATATATAATTTAAGTAAACATATGCGCGTCCGAGATGAAAACACCGCATTACATTCTTTCTCTCAACGTGAGAAGAGAGTGTTTGTCATTGCTGTCGTTATTGCATGCAGAAACCATCACTTTACCAGTCCAACAGTTGTTTTTAAATTCACTTCATAATCATATTGCGCTAAGACGACAACGCGTTGGTTTGGCGTCGGATACAACCAACATACATGACTCACGTGACGGCAAAATCGATTTCGATACCTCGAAAGCCTTCTCCAGTTCGAGCTCGCGAGTGTGACTCGTACACCGAAGTAGACACCGACTCAGGCATATTTCCACAAAAAACGTAATTTACTCCACCAACACTCCCTTCCGTCTCTTGCATATTTAGGACCTACCGAATAAAGGAGGCACATGGCCTGCATCGGGAAAAATTTTTCTCTGGAAAAAAACAAACGAGAGCTTTACTTTCTTCCTTTCTTGGAGTAGCTTTAGTTTTTTTTTACCGTCGCACCGCCATTCGACGCAACCAAGGCTTTCTGAGCGTCAGGGTTTGTCTCTTCAGTAATACAATGCCGTCAGCTCTGTGTAGTGGGTGGACGAAAAATCGTGGAATTGAGGGTTTAGTAACTGAAAATAACCCTTCTTAAATTTGCTGTCATGCCACAAATTCGGATACAGGAGCTTCGCGGGGTGGCCGAGTAGCTCCACTTTGTAAGCGTCACATACGAAACCGATCAATGTTGACTATGAAGATATTTATAGGAAAGGGGACTTTAGTTTGCTGCGTCAATGGTGCGTGTGACACTGGCAGACACACAAAAAACTTCCCGTAGAACTACGCAGCTGGTTACTGAGCTGACGAGTCTGTAAACATGCTGATCTGATGAATAGAGCGAAAAGCACCTTGGACACATTGGACATTGGTTACCGACTTCCGATCTATTAGCGATGCCAGGATCTCAGTCCTAGTCATTCTGTCTAACCATAGTCTTTTTATAAACGGTGAAACGGTTCATTATAAACGGTGAAATTCGCCAAACTTCTTCACCTTGTGAGTCTCACAAGAAGGACTATGACGCCACCCGAATCGACGTTGCGACGGCAAGCTATTTCGAAGCTGAAAATGTACTCACCATTGCTTCTTCATCTTCTCATCCTCCACAGGTAACCGTTATGCCGAAGATTATGCCTCACCTGCCCTTTGCAGGTAAGTTACGCTCCGGTCGGAGATGGCAGTGAGAAGACCAATACACGGCTCACCATAGACGAAATCTAAGAAGTCGTCTGAGGCAAATGAAAACGCTATCGTGGTAGTGGGGTGTACAGCGCTGACGCCTGGACATTATCCCGTAGCCCCTTGATATCGAAAACACGGTAATGTAATTCCTCGTAGCAAATACCTATGAAGACCTAACGGTACCCTTTATTTGATTTCAGCACTTACCTATCTCATATTATTTATTCACTTTTTCTGCAATACGATTTTTAGATGTCTTACAATGGAAGGACTTGACGCTTACAAAACGAAGATCTTATGCTCATGTTGAATATGAATAGGACAGAAATAAAAGGATGCTTGAATTAATACGCGCCAGATTCACTCGCAGGCCATCAAAATGCCGTACTAGTGAGCGAAGTGGCATTTCCTAAATAGATGTCAAGTTCTTCATAAGAAAGCAGACCTTTCATTGTATAATTAATTGAAATCGATTGAAAATTCCATCGATTTGGAAAAATATTCGTAATAATAGAAGAAAATGTACTTTCATGTATTGTAAACCAACAATTACAAAAAAGCATTCAATAATTGTAGCGGTTAGCTTCCCTTTGGCTTTCACCAAAAGAGCTCTTCGCTTGGCTTGATTTTCAAACAATAATTTCTAATTTTCATGGTTTCCGGCATGATTATAACGGCCGAAGAGCATACATATGCCTCATCAGTGCTTCTCGACTAGTGCGCCTGCTCGCGTTGATTGGCAAACAAACGAAGTCAAACGGTCACTGCACAGAAAAACGCCACCTTTCATCGGCAAGCATTCACCTCTCAATCCGCGCTTTTACCCCATCTGCCACCGGCCCGGCCCCTCTACCGACGTCGCTACCCTCACCAGCAAGAACTTGCATGATGCATTCTCGGGCGTCACAAATACATAAACGAATATGTTATACGCTTCGGCGACTGTCCGCTCCACTTTTAGCGTCAATCGCCACGGGAAGCATGATGTTTTTTCACTTGCTTTGCGCCGTTCGGCTTCTTTTCCCTTTTGCCCCTATACGGGGCCAACTCAGTGGGCCGTTACCTACGGACGGGAAGCCAGGTGTTATATCCCCGGCTCCCAGGACGCGCTGTATCGACGCAGAATGCCTAGCATACAAGCTTTTTCTCCTTTGCGCCGAATCTCCCAGCCGTTCCCGCGTGGGTCGCATGTCTGATGGCAGAGCTTGCCGAAGACGCCGCCAGCCAGCCGCTGGACGCACGGAGTAGCTTCTGGCAGCCTTTTTCCCTGGGGCATTCGCTATGTAAATTGACGACACCCGTGATATTGGTCGGGCCGAGGCGGTACTGTGGCCCTTGCGCGTACTCCGGACGACGAACCCGTAGCCGGCCAACCGATGAGGCGGCGCGCTGCAGTGCTCGACAGTATGTCCCGTGTCTGCGTTCCCTTTGGAAAAATCTCCCCCTTGTCCAAACGCTGGGTGACGAATGGCGTTATGGATATGCAATTTACATTTACATGAGCGCGGCGTGCCGGGTGGAGGAGGAGGTGCTTTCAAATGTCGAACATGTCGCTGAAAAGTGGCTTACCCCCAGCACGTGTCGAAGGCAAATGTGTATTTGCCAAGACTGTGTACCAGAAAGCCCACTTGTGTTATGAGCTGAATATAACTGGCTTATGTTGACTCTACCGGTAGACGGAAATCTCCGTAGGCAATCCATGGCTTCGGTCGTGACGCTGAGGCCAGTTCGTTCCTTGTCGTTTGTATGTTGCCGGTTTCCAGAGCAGCCGCGATCTGAGGTAGAATTCAGATGTATTTGCAATGTTCTAGTGGCCTGCCGCTTCCAAGCATTGGAAGCAGCAGGCCACTAGAAAGTCGTCAGTGCGATGCCGGAACTCTGAGATCCGTTCCTCTCACTGAAGATTAGCAGCATTTTTCGTATCATACGTGTTAGCCTACACACAACCGAATCGGAGAGAAGTCCTCTAATGGCTACATCATACATTTGGCGTGACGGACAGAATAGGAGGTGTCGAAATATGAAAATTCGTACTACCATGTACGTGGTAAGTGGCAGTTAAACTGTATCTCCTTCTCCGATGCTTGATGGGTGCTAATAATGACAGGTCAATAAGAAACACGCACGCTGTGTGCGGAGTTTCAACAACACCGCCAGATGGCCTTTGGAACCCTAAAACCCATCTCAAACGCGCTGGCCACCCATGATGAGCGACCTAGCGAAGCCGACTAAAATGAATAGTTTCTCGAGCAATGGTTAAATCTTAACGAGGTTTCTGTTTTCTTTTGATATTTGCATTTTTCCAAGCCATCGAAAGTAAACTGTTTAACTTATGCGAAAATGTGCCGACTGTATGCTATGCCACACCACTTCTATGTCGGTAAACACCCATGCCAATCATGTATAGGTGTCGGAATAGTCTGCTGTTATAGGCACTGTATACATTCGGATAGCGAACTCTGAACGCAAACCTAGATACGCACAAGTCAGCCTAGATTTGAACCTAGCCGGATTATCAATGGTGGACGGATCCATCTTCTCAAAGTGAACTCCCAGCTTATTGGAGCAGTCTTAATGGCCCACAGCGAATTAGCCCTCGGAGACAGGACATTTCCTCGACCACAAGACATTTTCACGTACACTGGTAAATGGCGTCGTTATTGCTTCGTGTGGACCCCATCCAAAGACATAAAAAGCCATAAGCAAACCATCAGGGAGCACCGGTTAAGCACAAAGCGGGGATGATTTTTCTGAGGAAACGGTTACCCACTAAGGCCGACTAGATATTGGAGTTTCTGCCAGTAGAGAACCAGCAATGGTGAGGCCACTACCCCGGCAATGCCGATCTGCGGCGTTGCTGCTCCAAAATTGTCTGTGCGTTCCCAACTTAGTGACAGCCGACACACGGCCACGTTTCGTTGAACAAGTGTGGCTGCTCGGCAAAAAAAAAACAGAATTTCAGCTGGGGTTCTGCGGTGTACCCGACGCCCAATACGTGACGCGACTGACGCCAATTTGGGGACATTTGACAGACTCGCAGACCGTGAATATGCTCTATGCAAAATCGACCGCACATTCGAGCCCTTCGTTGAGAGTCTTTCGGATAGTCTGGGTGAACAGGTAGGAACAAGCGGTAACTTTATTTTCCCGCAGGCAGTAGCCTTGTTGGTGTAATGGAGCACGCGGCTTTATTTCGGCAAATTGGTTGGCCCAGAAAAGGGACAGATCCCTTTTTCGGGTACCCGAGCCTTATCGGCTAAGTACGTCATTTAAAATTGCAGCGTGCTTATGCTGTGATTTTTGCTCTGAGAAGGATAGAAATGTTAACTGTGGCCAGCTTCGTGTTTCAGTTGTTACGAAACGGTCGTTCTGGCCAAATCACCAGTTCACTCGAGACATTTGCAAACCTTTCATTTTTCGAACCTCGGTGACAACTTAAAATCAATGTGAAGAATCACGCTAGTCGTACATTCTCCTAAATGCACATTTACACCTTTTTCCACTCGACCATAATGAACTATAACCGATTCTAACGAACCATCACCAAGTGAGTTATTAATTTTGAAGCGAACTGAAAACATAAGCCAACCTCATGAGTGGCACTCTCATCCGCTTAGTTGCAACGAACATGAGCACTCTTTCGTGCGAGACTACCGGACCTTTACCATGAATGGCTTCACCCTGTTTCACGCACAAAACGTCGCTGTTGCACAGAGAAGAGGGTAATGTACCCACCCGGCGAGACTGTTCCTGATTTTTGGCTGCGCTCCACCACCTCGGTTCTTCTGCGAGCTCGCCGTCGGCTCCAGCAGCAGAAGCGAAGAACAGATGAAGCGCGATCGGACAACGAGCACCAGTCTGTGCTCCGGCCTGCCACAGGCGGCGTCAAACCATCCTGGCAGCCGTCGCTCCTCCAGATGTCATCAGCGTCCGCAGCGAATCGATGGAGCAAATCAGCTCGAATGAGAACCGAAATCGGGGCGACTCCCTAGCTGCTTTGCCTTTTGTCGTTTGCCCCCTTTGTGAGGTCCTGTTTTGCCTCGTCCTGCTCTCGTTGATGATCATCAAACGATCCGTGAGCATGCAACCGATGCTGGGGTTCCTCGAGCGTTCGGGCCCCGCTTCACCGTGGGCAAACGTGTGGACGGCGTTTGTCCCCTCACTGGGGTCCGACTGAGCCTCGGTAGTCTCGTGAGAGCATCCGGAGTTCGATAAATTAGGACACAGTTCGAGCAATGCATGTGCCTGCGTACAGAGATCCTACACACCGGGTATGAATCCCATCGTCGCCTGCGACCCGACCTCCCAAGGTTTTGTGGAAATTCCAGGGCCTAGTTCATGGTCCTGCTATCGGGGACGTCAGGCGTATCGAAAGAGGGGCTCTGTCATGGGTGTTCGCAAGGACGGTCGGACGCCTGCGGTTTGCGGGCGAAGCAGCGGAGGCAACGAAAGGGCGACGACGGCGAGTCAGCGAGACCTTGCGGGATGGCCGCAGCTAAAGGGGTTGAGGGGCAATGCATGCCGTTACGCTCTTCGGGCTTCTGTCTGTGGGCATGTACGGAAGAAGCAGGAACTCCGAGCTCCAGAGAAGAGCTGTAGGGAACAGGGACTGTGTATTACCATATTATCCCCCTATAAGGCAGTGATTGCATGCTTCATTACTATCACACCACATGGTCGTCCTCTCAGGAAAGAAGTTCATCCGGCCTCTAAATGTGGCTGGGAGGCCGCCAGCCGATTCGACCGTAGCGAATGCTGGGGCGACGCTGCGGCCAGAATACCGGGGCGCCGGCGAGACATCCGAGGGCGCGGGAGTTTTGCGGGTCTGCAAGGCGGCAACTCGTCGCAACCCTTCGATTGGATTACGATCCACTCTGTCAGCGTCATTTTCCTATCTGCCACTGGCCTTTCGCGTCGCCTCGAATGCTGCATGTACAGCCCTCTTTCGTGCTCGCACGAAACTGTGCAAAATGCGAATACAAGTATAGCCCCCTAGCTCTCTTCGGAGGTTGCTAAATTTTAGAGGAGGTACGCGCATTCAACGTGCTGTAAGATTAGATAGCCAATTAAATCGCGAGTGTTTTGATCATTAAACGAGCGCTGCATGCGTCGTACGGACAGGATCAATGTTCGAAACTTTGAACATGTTTGAGACTTGGAACATGACAAAGTTGCCGGCTATCGGATGTCAAATAAACGTATCCTTCCTTGTTGTAACATTGCACGAATCCTGTGTGCGATCTATGTGTACGTAACAGACTCCGCATCTCCCCTTGGTTCGCTTTGAGAGAAACGAGAGCCCTTGAATTGTAGACATAAAGGAAGTGCGATCTAGTGGATTGGCTTTTCACATTATCCTTACATCGCCTTGCAATTGATTGTTAGTTTTAACGCCATGCGGTGGTCAGACGTGGGTCAGACGAAAGTTTTCGCATTGCTAGACGGTGCCTGAGCGCATCTGTGCGATCTGGAACGCCTTCTCTTGGAATAGTCGACCTCGAAACATCCCGCGGGTTTTCCGGTTCCTCGTTAGCTTACGATTTCCACGGTCCCGTCGGCCTTCGTATCTTTTATAGTTGGCTATCGTATAATTTATGCATACTACATGCATATAATCCTTGGCAGAAACACTCGGCCCTGTAAATCGAAAGATTATGCGTACTTTTTCTAGATCGATTTATGAAGAGCTTACCTTTAGGGATTTCCGCAGCGCAAAGCTGTAATCGATAAACGGTCCCTACTTACGCCCTGAAATGCATATTCTTATTCATGAACTTGAAGGGGATTTGTCCTCGCACTGCCACACAATGGCGACCACCAGAATTCATTGTAACAGTATTTTGCGAAGCGAAACGAAACAACACGCGTCAAGCGACATTTTCTTCGAACATCGTCCCTATAAGTGTTTATTACCTCGCCGTTACCAAAATGACCCAGCATCGCCCACCAAGTGCCTGTACTGGCCACATCTGATTTCATCTGAGGGCCACTGTTGTCAATCGGCAGGCGTCTGCAATTTTCAAAAGTTCTAAACGCCAGCCAAAAGCGTCGTACATCGCTGTCCTGCCGATGTCCTTCAACGCAGTGTCCTGCTAGCATGGACCGCTCTCTTGCCGGAATCGATATCCCTTTTTCTCGTCTCGCTCGGCCTCAATGCGTCTAGCCAATGTCAAGTCGTCTAATGCGAAATTATCGACGCGTGCTAATTTGGGGGTATAGACAATAAACGCACTTGGCAGTTATAGTCGAGCAGCGGGGGTGCCACAGGGCGGGTTATGCGGGAAATGCTAGCGTGATTTTGAAGATCCGTCATCTGTCTGTTTGGCGGAGTGAAAGCGGGTGGAACGAAGCCAATTTACGGTTGCTCGCCTAGCCAGCATATTTGCGAAATTCTCGATCTGATCTAAGAAGAAATGCGGGGACAGTGCGCTGCGGTAGGCATTCGAGCTGGTCTGCTTGAGTCGGTGAGTCCATAGATCTCCATTACCATGCGCGATCATGCAAGCTGTCAACTGGTGATACCCACGTATGTCAAGACATGTTTATTGCTCGCATTTGGCACGAGTGGCACTTCGGACTCGCCAGTGAATTTTTGGACAGACGATCCGAGAGCTAACGAAGACAACGAAACATTATAAAATGTGACACGCAAAAGCTCCAGGAACTCCTACGATTCACTTTTTCAACTCGATGGCGTGCTGCTGTGCTGACGATTTTCGTCTATTTCGATTTAGCTAATAGTGCATCGCTGAACGACACAAGTATTTCTTTTAAATGAATAGAACACGGAAACGATGTATTCCAGATGTGAATTTCCCAATAGACCGTCGACGTCCTTGGCTGTTGAGCGAGGCTCCAATACACGGCGATGCATTCGGTCGGTAATGCTCCGATAAACAGAAAGGGTTTATTTGAATATTAAATCGGTATTAGGATCTGTTAAGTAATCTTGACTAGCAGGCGGCACAAGAGTAATGCAGATTCAATGAAAGACGTAGTTTCCGTCGCTCAAACTGCCACAATGCGACGGCATGGCCGACGTTCTTTGCCACCCGACTCATTAACTTTTCCGCTATGATCTCGTCTTGTCGTAGAAGTACTCGTTCCATGAGCATATGCCCCGCCGGGCACATATTCACTGGGTGTTGCAATACGATATAAATAATACACCATGTCATCCCGCATCCGTGCCGAATGGCTGATACGCATTAGCCACTTCGAATCGCGAGCACGAGGGTCCGGGTGTGTCCGTCTCGACTGTCAAGAGGCGTGCGTTTGTCTCGCTTCGTGAAACAACATTCTGTCACGATGGCGAACAGGACCGATCGAAGCAGGACATCGTTACGCGTCGCCGGTAGGATGGCTTCAACGATGATGTCGAAGAGGCCTGCACCCGAGTGCTGGTTCGTCCCGTTAGCTCGGCAAGGCAATCAAAAGTTTTAGTGGAACGGCTCTGAAAACGTGGACGGCTCGCGTCTTCTGCTCAGAGCTCGGTTAGCTTCTCGCAGGAGTGAAGTAAACTGACCAGCGCAAAGGTAGAGCCTTGGGATCCAGCTCGGATCATAGTTGTCTGGATAAAATTCGGTAAAAAGTAAAAGCAGTCATGATAATAGCAGTATTTTATAAAAAAAAAAAAAGAGTTCATATAATGTATCCCCGCTCTAAATCTATATCCAAATGTAAACCCGCTAAAAATATCCATACCACTTTTCCCTGTCCTCAATCGGCGCGCGAAGACAGCATCGTCTCCGCGATCTCGTCAAGTATAAAAATATTATTTCACTAGACGCATGAGCCGGATAGAGACTTCTCGTCCCACCAGTCCGACACGCCAGCCTAAACATCGGACGGTCTGAAGATAAAAAAATCGAGCCTAAAAAAACTTGATTAACTTTTTTTCGCAGGGATTCTTGTCAATGTTATCGCCGCTAACAGTCAGTGAACGCAATTCGTTGATGATGTCGGCAAGGACGTCTTCGACAACGCCAGCCCACCGAAGCTTGATCTAACCTGTCGTTCACGTCGGCCACGAAGTTCAGCGCGAACCCGAGTAAGTCCTCTACTGGCGTGACCAAGAACTCTTGGGGACGTCGACCGCTAGGGAAGGATCCATTATAATAAAAACTTACATAATGAGATGCACGTCGGCGTTTCGTAAGTCGAATACGAAACTTGAGTAAGATGGGATATACAGCAAGACACCTTTGTTGAGTGCGGACCGAGGGTGCGGGAAATCATATTGTCCGATCATAGTTATTACTCCATATTAATTCAAGCGTAAAAATGAGTGATAAGGACTCTAAACATTACCACGGTAGACTAATGGACAGGCCTATTTATGCGGGTGCCCCGTATTCCAACCTCAGATTCGAGTACCAGTGCATCGAGCAGTTACCCCTAACAAACGTAAATAGCATGGACGTTTCCTAGCAGGGCCTTTATTCAAATTGCTTTATTACGAAGGTGTGTCCCGATACCTACTTTTTTCTTGAGCTTTACAAAGGAACCCATGATGGACACAGGGCGTAGCGACTAAACGCTATTCGCCACAGTAGCGAGGGAGACACGTATGCACTAAAACCTTTAACATGATTGGTGCGAATGGTTGGCGCATTCACCTAACGAAACGCTGTGAAAAAGTGTCACCATCAACGGCGGGAAGTTTTTCTTTGTATACGCTAACCCTGCGTGTACGACAGAGGAAGTCGAGCATTGCGCAGGCGCACGTCAATACGATGTGAGTCAAATAAGGATCACATTGATCAAACTGCCTAACGCGCATTGTGGCTTGGTCATGCAGCACGCGAAGGGTTAGCCGACACGGACAACGAGAAAAGTACGGTGGGGCTTTCCCATCTCTATGTACATGACGGACACTAAACGGGGTTGTCCCGGGGAGAAAATACGAGCTTAGTGTCTAACGTAAGCATGTAATCGAAGTGCGGAATTTTTGAACTCGAGGAGCACCAGTCGGCGGTAGACGGGCTTTGGAGAAACACACCGACAGCGAAACACCGGTCGAGTACATCCAATAGGCGTGGGCCTTAGAGAAAAGCGGAGGAAGAGCGGCAGGATAATACATGACCGTTGGCGGTACGCAATAGCTAGAGCTGGAGCGAAGGTTATGTTGCAGCAAGCACGAATTCAAACAGGGCAAACGCACAAAACGAACATAATGTACAAGATGTACATAATTCCGGCATGCAAAAAAAGAAAGCTGCCGTCTGACGTTGAACGCCAGCGGTATGGCGGTATTGCCCTTGTATTTGGCTTCGGCGTTGTATTCCGAAGCCCAGCAAAAATGGCCGAAGACGCTAATAACAGAACGTCGTCAATGAAACCATTTCTATCCTGCCTAACATTGAATCCTCCTCTACAGAGAGCGTGGACTCATAAACGTAGTTTGAGCTAAACCCGCAGCAGCATTATGTCCAGTTAGCTGGAACCCGCCGCTTTACGCAATGTCTATTATGTGCTCAGCACTAAACCAGACGAATGGGCAAACCTTTGTTAGCTCTCTCCAACGGCAAATTACTTTCCGGACAGTCTTCTAGTGAAGGCAAAACTGCTGACCGAGCGCCGTTCGGCTTAACGGGGCCTCAACAGCTGCCTCATCTTGGCAATAATCGATTACCGACCCGACAGGCCAGGTAAAGCTGTCTCGTTGTTTAGGGACTGCCCACGGAAATCGGAATTCAATGTGCAAGTGGGAATGGTCATTCCACAAATTTGCCCATTCTTCAACAAGGCAAGTGGATTAATCACTTCAAGACCATTCGACCATTCGAGTGGAAATCTCGGGAGATCTGCAGCGCTAAGCTTATGTAGCCCCACGAAATTACAAGGAAATGTCGAGTCTGGTAAGCAAGCAAATTGCGCAATTGTGATCACTGCAAACAGTCACGTGGGTACAGAAATTCTTGAGCGAATTTTACTGTAGTCAAGCTAGGGCATACATACGCCCGCACGTACTGACCCGTTCCCAACCAGCGTCTGATTGGGAAGTCGTGATCCATTCACGTCAGGCGAACGACGCGCAAGGCCACAACGCTCGGCTCAGATAGTTACGGTCATTCGAATTGGCTTCGTCGTGAAGTGGGCTTAGTGGGCGACGAATCCTCGAGTCATTTGGCTAGACCCGACGATGGGCCTCAGACCCAGAAAGGCTAATGAGATCTTACTAGTGGATTGACGTAGTTTTCGTCGAAATGTTTTTCGTATACGGTTACGCTAAATAAAAATGCTCAGGAATAACCCTCTTGTATGCAAAAACTAGCCGTTTAAACAGAATAGATTCCTACCATAGAGGATAGAGACCCGAGACCAACCAGTGACATGTTTAGGTATGCGGACAGAAAACACATACACATCCTTCGGCAAAAAACACTTGTGTAATTGATTCATCGCACTGTAGAAAGCGGTATGACAACAGCCCAAACCCCGTACGCTTTCTACAATCGTATGTACTCTGCTCCTTGTCTTACATGAGTGCGAAAATTATATATTACGTTTTAGGACAAACGTTAGCTGCAACCATACACAGACAGACTGACAGGCATACTGAAATACGCCAGCGACTGCTTAGGTTGTTTTATAAGACGAAAATAATTAGTTTTGCAATTAGCCTTACGTCCAGTTACGCAACGAGGTTTTTCAAACCAAAGCAGACTTTGATGACATGAGAACATCATTAAAAAAAACACTAGGTTTTTTAAAAGTGCATATGCCGTCTAGAAGTTGCCACACGTGAATATCGTATGGGCTAGTTTCAAGGTAACGTAATGTTTTTTAGCTCAAGTTGCCTGTTCCAGAGACTATCATGCAGTGCCTATTGCGATGTCACGTTCCACACAGCAATGGCCGTGTGGAATCCATAGGCAAACATTTCCCAGCTCTGTCTCGCGGCCAAATTACTTCAGAACCATCTACTTATGAAGGCGAAACTCTAGGAATCGTAGCGTTCGTTCAGTAGTGCCCTACCGTTTCGTCTCAGTGGTCATTGGTCGTCGATTACGGTGTCGACGTAGTACCTGAACTGGTATAGCTTAACTAGCCCTCTGTATCGTACATGTATAGAATCATTACGTCCAATATTGGACGTACAAGCTAGCTTTATTGGAAAATAACAACACATACCTGTTCCGTTATCTACTCAAGTTGGAAATACTTTATTGTCAGGACGGTGTATTTCGTAATATACATATTCAACTGTGCTTACTATCGTTTCCACCTCTGCTATAGTATCATTCCTATCGTCATCGGCATTCTTGTCACTTGTACATCTACTTGTCGTCCAACATTACCATTGAGACCACTGCTACACATTTCCTGCTACACATAACTCCTAAGTGCAACATATCTAGATAATATAATGTGTCCCACCAGCACTCAATTGTCTGTTAATCACAAGTCATTATTGTTTTCCCCTCCTCACGCTTGTCAGCTTATTCGTGCGTTTCTATTCTCTATCGGCATCTAGGTCGCCATCGTACTTTCTCGTATACGGCAACGCCACAACGGTATTTGCCAACCCTTACACGTGGTCGCTGTGTAGTGAAACTGCTCCCATTCTATCGCCTGGATTTTAATGCCTTAACAATTAATTTACAGTAATGGGCGCTCGCCACTTACGACGCATCTCTTTTACGAATGTTCATGAGTATGAATTCACACATAAGGGACCCGCAACTTTTTTAATTGATTAACGGAAGACCTAGGATACGGGTTACGCGTCCGAATACTAGTGTGTGGCACGTCAGCAGCCCGTCCCTGTTGGCTGATAGTCTGCCCTAAAAACACATCATTGTCAGCTTTGTTTGCTGCTGTCTTTTCAACCGTCGCAGGCACCGTCGTGGCAACGAAGATCCGGGCAAGTGCAAACTGGTCTTCCTCTGGGTGACCGCCTAGAACAAGCGACCGCTGACGAACCCGAGACGGTATTGCTAAGACTAAATTGTTTTCGGGTTATTTTTTGCACTCATTGAGCTACTGAGCCCTGCTAGGGTTTCCCATTGCCGGCTGACGTTACTCATACAGTTTATTATTCAAAGCATCGTGTCCGTCAACCCCGAGTATCGCCATTGCATCGAATAAGTAATGGAACACTGCGGTTCTCTCGGCGGACCACCCGGTTACGTGCAGGAGAGTAGATTACAGACTGATTTGGTTCGATGTCCTGTGCACGCTTCGGCGTGGTTCATCCGAGCACTATTCTCCTCATATATATGTATCTGTGTGTGCTTTCTTTTTCCTACCTAGAGACATTTTCTACCTATATCACCAGATCTGATATTCGCTGCGTCATTTCCGCAAGCAGACTAGTGAACAACGGTGTTGGGAGTTCGATGTCAGGCGGTTCGAAAAGCCTCGTGTCGCCAGCAGCATTGTCGGGAGCCGCAACCGCCTCGGGTGAAGACGAAAGTTTGCTTTGCTGTGTATGTCCTAGCCGAGGGTGCTGGCCGGTAGGTCAACAGGTTCCGACTCGGAGCACCAGTTAATGGGGCTGTCTGAATGTTTGGTCTGTCTGAACAACGGTAGACTCCGTATGGCGCTCGGATCGAGGAGGCTATCGGGGCTCATTATAATTCTAAGCACACATTGGAATATTGATTCACGTCGCTATGCGACGCAGTTAGCGTCCCGGTCCCAACGGACCGAAGCAGTCTGTCAAGAGGAATTGTCTATACCTTGAATTATGGTGATCTCGGTGAGAGTCGACGTCTATGCGAGTAATAAACCTGCGACAAATATGGTAAAATCAGTGTTTACCACGGAAAGTAAATGCAAGAGCAGATCCCAGCTCGCGGCGGGGAGAATTACCAGAGCGTTAAGGCGTTTGGCCTTTTTTTCTCCATCTGTGTATAAACAGGCCACACGATTTCTCGTGTGACGGCGTTTTGCCATGGAGAACAGGGTTCGAGTTTGGCTATTCGTTTGTTAGCGCTGCTGTCGGCTGTATCCTCTCTCCAAATTGGATAGGAGAACAAGACAATCTGAAGGAGTCTATGGACGAACTTGTCACCGTCATTGCAACGAGATCTATGCTTTTTTTGTCTGCTGTTGTCGGTTGCTTGGTTATCCATCCGCCGCTATCTCTGACTAGACGGGCAGTTCGACGAGTTGACGCTCGCCGCCTGGTCTGCTTGTCACAACGGCGCCTACGCACGCTATTTTGTGCTTGTTACACATCTTGTACTAAGCGTCTGTCCATGGAGGTGGTGGTTGTGGCGCGGGGTGAGCCAGGGCCATCACCGGACCATACTGAAAACATCTCGAGTGTTTCCCCCTCTATGGGAATGTCATCGTTGGTGAGGGTACTGTGTTCTGTGGTACGCCGGTTGGGGTAGTTCGCAACGCGGGGAAGGTACATAAGGACAAGAATGCGGTAGAAGTTAAAAATAGAGCGAACGGGCGAAGGGGCATGTACACAGTAGACTCGTTCGTGCTAGTGATCCTGACGGGGTGTCAACAAAGGGCCAAGCAAAATACACGAATCGAACGCCTCGTTCAAGTTTCAATTGAGCGCCCTCTGCTAATGCGTCCGTGCCTCAGCCGTTTGTATTGCCACTAAGCCAGGTAGGGCAAATTGGGAATGTGCTGGCGTCATATATCTGCGGCTGCGTAGTTTTTTTTTATTTGTGATGTGTTTGTGTGTGTACGTGTATGGGTCTCTGTGTCAGGATCTGCACGTGAATGCTCAGGGGTGAGACTCAGTCGCTATTGACTAGATGATTTGGCCGAGCAGTAGGCACGGCCGGATAACAGGGCGGACTTCGATGCCTTTATTGCTGCTGCACAGCTCACTTCAATACGTTTTGCTCGTGTGTAACGTTCTGCTGTTCGTCAATCATACGGACAAAATAGTATGAACTATCGTTGTAAGAGTAATAGTAGTATTTGTCATTATCTCAATATTTAACAGCAGTAACTAGTATGTCTCTTGTTTACTCTATCTGCAGAAAAAACTACAACTCTTTTAATGCAATGGAATCAACATAGTAAAAAAAATATACACTTCGAAATGTATTCTTCATATATATATATATATATATATATATATATAATGTATGTAACTGTAATTTATTCGCTGTTCGTCATCATCAACATTCTCTATTTCGTTTCCTATAGCAGGCGGAGGTTATCACTAAGTGCAGAACAGTAAGAGAATCGTGGTCAATATCGACTCATTTCCTCTCGACTAACGTTTGTTTACCTACGTTAAGTAGGGCACATATTTAAAACGCCAATGCTACAAAATATATGTGGGAACTTTGCTGCCCAGCTGTAGTTCACGGAACTGCTTATCTATATATATATATATATATATATATATATATATATATCCAACTGGTCCAGAGGCAATGTATATTACACGCTCGGTCTGTTGACCGTTGTTACCGTCGCATAGCCTACGCGAGGGCTTCGAGACCTGCCGCTAGACGGTCCGTCGAATGCGTCACTTCGACTCTTTAATAGTGCACTATCGTTTCGTGTTCTCTTACCATTGGTGTGGCTGGTCATTGACAACTACACACTCGCATACAAAACTGCGTAATAGCATTATCGATGCCATTCGTTTTGTCACCCATTCAGCCCCCGTTTCCAGCAACCCAATCGGACTTCCTGTACCTGTCTGCACGAGCTTCAACCGTCTGGTTTCGGTCGGCCTCTTCCAACGGCCTCGTATCGCGTCAGTTCCTTCCGGGATCGTCGAAAGCGTTCGACTAATTAGCATCACCGGCGAGCACTACCGCAACGGCCAAAAGAGTCCGTTTCGTGTAAAAAAAACATTTCTGACATTTTCTCCCCGATGAAGGTCGACCAACAACCCTTGCGGAATCTGGTCCCGAACACACTCCTCTGGTCTTCGTTTGAATTGGGTCAGACCAGCTCGCGTTCGCGGGGAAAGCGTTTAGACGTCCCGCCAGGGAAACGTGCCTTCGCTCGGAAGATCCCCTCCAAACGCAATGACCAAACCCAGCCCAAAGGAGCGCTACATTTGATGGGCTACTATCGATGATGCGATGCCCCCGAGTGGAACGCGGCGGGCATTTTTGGAAAGCGGTAAAAATAGACGATCGACACTGGAAGCAAGGGTGATTCATCGTCGATGGAGGGGAGATTGTGCAATTTAACGGATTGCCCATCAGTCCACGTGTGCCGAACTCTTCCGACCTTTTCGCTCAAACCGGCGATGACAAAGTCCTGCTGGCAGCCATGATACATAAAGCCCCAATCACGTATCCAACTCCTGCCGGCCATACATCCGTCCTGGATGAACGGCTATGACGTCAGACGGGACGTCGGTTTTGCCTCGATATGGCCGAACCCAGCCGGGCGGTTCGTTCAGGTACAGCCCAACCAAAGCGGGGCCGTGCTAGACTGCACGTACATGTATCAGCCTTCCTAGGAAGAAATCTAGTACAAAACGACGCGCTCAACTTCAACAACGGCGTACGGAATACGAAACCCGCACATGTCGCTGGGGCCGAAATACAGCGCTCGCTCTAGGTGTGAGTCCTGTTCTTGAATTGAAGGTGAAGACCGAACGCCGCACACCGCGCGTACGGGTCGGCGCCAAGACGCGCATACGACCAGAGCAGCATCACGGATCGCCCCCTTCCTTCCCGCCGCCCTTGCCCCCACGTGGACCGGATGTATCCTCAGAGTTCGGTATCACAAATCGCTCTTGCTGACACCGTGGCTTCTGCGAGCTGGAATCGGTCTTCCGTGTACCCCCAAAAAAGGAACAGGGTGCTAAGTGTCTCTAGGCCGCGTTGCGAAGCCTAATCCAGTCACAGTTTCGTTGGCGTCGCCGTAATCAGTGGCGCTTCGCCGGCGTGGCTGAGGCCGTCTTTGCCACCTCGTAGTGAATGTAGCTCTGCTTTTCGCGCAGCAGGACAATGTAGGCCAGCTCCTCTCGGAGCATTCGCTGGCATTCAGGATCGGCACCGTCCTTTTCCTGGAAGTACATAACCTGTAACGAGTTCAGAGAAAGAGAGAGAGTTTTTTACTGTTAAATCTTTCATGCTAACCGTCGGCGTTCCGTCCCAGTCTGCTTGCGTGTGTCTGACGAGCAGTTTTTTTTGTCACCCGGGGCTCTTCGGAAAAGTCTGATGCCCGCTCTGGATGTCAGAGACGTATTCACTTGTTCCTTCACTCCCACACCCCCGTGCGTTCCTGCTCGGGGCTGCGTCAGCATTAGTCAGTAAAAGTGGTCATCTGCCAATATATTGGACGTCTACGGTGTAGCTTTCGCACTGAATTTCGCACTAACGTGGGGGTACGGTCGCCGGACTCACATAAATACACCACCGAGCGTTTGACAAACGCCAGAACAGCTAAACGGCGCCGCCAAATCTCCAAAGGATCTGCTCATCCTTTGGGGCACGTCCATTCGGCTCTCGAAGCGGCGTTCCATAGGCTAACTACGTGACAACGACGTCGATCGCATTACAAACATATCGCCATCGTATGGGTGCGTGACGACATTTCGCCTAAGTTCGGAGTGACCGCGCCCAACGGCACCTATCAGCTAACGAAGCCGTTAGAGGAAGGCTTCACCGTCCTAGGCTCAATGTGCTGGAAAAGGGTCGAGTCGCGAACAATGGATACACGTCATAACGGCTGCTCAGATCCGGGGGCACGCCGAAATGTGCCATAGTCACCGGTAGTTAATGACCGGTGCGACGAAAATGCACCGAACGCTTTTCCTGGACTGATTCTTCGACACGAATATTAGCGCCGTTGGAGAGAGAGGGAACAGTGAAGGCGGTGGTATTCATCTTGAAAATGAGCTTGTCATCCTAAATCTGTAGTAAATCGACTAGATTCTAGTGCATCGGTGTGTGTTTTTGCTGTGTGGCCTACATTGGACGCAGGCTAAGCAGGATTTGAGCTGAGTTAACGAGAAAAATGCTCATTTGGTTATGGTTCCCGCACCACTGGGACCTCGCAATTGGTCGGAACATTCAAGGCGCATCTGGTGGCTCTAAGGACACCGCCATCTTGGAAAACACTGCCCGAATTTTTTCCGGCAATGCCAATTAAGCGATGTCCAATAGCTAGCGCTTCCATTTGCTATAAATTTTATCTTGGCCCGTTCGTATTTATCAAACCGCGCAGGTCAACACCGGATTGAATGACGCTTACTGCCTTGGCCATACAGAAAATCCAAGAGAACCGGTTCCCCACCGGAAAACACGATTACCGACATGGTTCTCTCTCTCTGTGTTGATGTCTCTGGATGGAAGTTCGACGACTGCTCGCCAGTGGCGAATTTTAGGGACGGAAGAAAAAGGCCACAGATTCAAGTGTGCGTCTATTTGGGCCGTCGATTCACGCACCTTTTGCGAATAGATGTGCATTCTCTTAGCGGTTTCTTCATCTTCGACCTTCTTCACCTCGCCGACGCACTCGTCGAACCAGTACCTTGATCTGGCGTCGATCAGGGCCTTTTCGTCGGCCATCCGCAGCTCCCCGAACCGCTCGACCTTCTCGGTCAGCTTCGCGTTGAAGTACTCGTAACTGGCAGAAGGCGAAAAACACGAAAGAAACGACGAACAAAAAAGATTAAAGCCATTGTCGATCCGAATTGGCAGCAAGTTGGCTTTTGATGTTTGTTGTTTGCGACGTCATCCTGCGTTACGCGCCGACCGTTTCCGTCCTTCACGTGCGTGCGAGCGACGAGCGTGCGGTCGACTCGGATGAGTAGCTTTGCTCTTACGTGGCGTAGATCTGCGTTTTTTCGAGGTCACGCTATGTGTGCTTCACTACTTATTCGTCGTTGTCTAAACGAACAACCACGAATGCTGGAGCTGGTCCTCCGCCCCGTTCTATCTGCGTGGTATTTCCGTATACTCACATTCGCTGATCGGCTGCGTTCAGTGATCGCAGGGTCTCGACGTCCCGTGATGTCAACTGCTCTTCACTCTTCTTGAACGATGTCGAGCGCGCGTTCTTCTTGAACAAGACCACGTCGTCCACGTCCCAGCATAACAGGTACCTGTTAAGAGACGAAAGTCTTCATCAGACGCCCATTACTTCAACGTTGCTTCAACCGTTTAAAGACCTTTTACCCCTTTGCCTCCACCCTTCAGCACCGCGCGCGTCTCTAGCAGGCAGATCTTCAACGCGAGTTTCCGACGTTTTTGACGAAAAACCGCCCCTGTTTTGGAAGATCTACAACAACGAAGACGACAACAATGCCATACACCCATGCCAAAGGTACAGCCCCGCACAATAAAAAAGCGGCCGTGTTTTTGCCAACGTTTGCCTGCGACGCGTCGATCGAATAGTGGATATTCGTGTTTTCCGAACGGGTGTGCACTCCGACAAAGGCAAAAAACGGACAGAGAAAACCCACCTGAGCAACACAAGGGATTCTGACATTCTCTCAGCGATGAGTACGAGATCGAACGTCGCCTCCAGCCGCTGAATAAACTGGTCGACCACCGCCATATTACGGAAGGCGGACACCGACAGGCCCAAGTCGAAGGCCATCTGGTTCAGGCCGAACTTTTTGTAGCGTCGACCGCGATAGATGGCGTCCGTCGGATCAGGATGCTGCCTCACCAACTCCTGAAGAGAGACTGAGCAACGATCACATCCGCGGTATTAGCATCTGCCGAAATCTGAGCGCAGCATCCGCCGATAGGACGCCCTGGCAAGTCTGTTCGGTGGCAAAAGCTTTTTCAAGCAAATGCATAGACGAGGGCGGTGTTATTACACCTGCGAGGCGTTGCCTGAGATCGACGTAACCCGACCTGGCCCGCTAAAACAAAACGCTCAGCCGAACCCGAAAACTGGCTGGTTGTAGTTTTTTTTTTTTGTTCTCGGAGTCAAGTGTCGACCAGCTGGGTCGACACTGGACCTTGGGCGTTCTCGGTGATCTTGCGGCAACACTGGGCAACACCGACCCCCCTCCTCCTCCGGCGCCGGCCCCCGTGGTGGACAGCATCTAATCAACGAAGCGACAGTATCTCGCATGGAACATTGCATACGGCCAACTTACGCTTGTATCCGTTGTGAAGGTCGTAGTAGGAATACATTGACCCGAACAGACCGACCGGATCCCTTAGAATGGTAATGTAGACTGTGTCGGCGGGCATCACCTTTCGGGCTTCACCCCGATGGAAGCGCGTGTGCGAGGCGAATATACTGCGGACGTAGCAGAGGTAATCTGGGGTTATTTCGTCTATATAGTGTTTACTGTTGCAGACTCGTCTTTCTTTCTGGCAGGTTTCGTGTCTGGCTTTACTGGGTTTCTGGGCTACCTGGGTTTCACGTTGTTGTTGTTGTTGTTGTTGTTGTCTAGCCTCGCGTTGCCTAGTCATTTTACCAACTACCAACTACACGCCAATATCGACATGGGTCATGCCCTAAAACCAATACCTGTTTCTATCTATTAACCTTAATACAACAAACCTTTATTGTCTCAGCGTGAGGTAAGTTTTCCTAGGACCCTCCTGGCGCACTCTCGTTACAAATATATATATATATATATATATGTATAGAAGAAATTTCAAACATATGTTTGAAATTTTAATTGCATTTGTTGGTGCACGTCCGATGTACGTGCGACTTTATTACTTCGTTTTTACTCAACTAGGTCGGAAGTTCGGACCTACAATGGTAAGCTAGTGACATATATGCCAGCTACAGTCCTACGATTACGTTGATGATAGTTTATTGGCTCTACTACGTCTGATTAATGCATCTGATTAATCATCAGTGATCCGGTACTAGCGGAAAATATCTCGCACGATAACCATTAATCTGCACGTCCGGACAAAATGTGTGTGTGTGTGTGTGTGTGTGTGTGTGTCACGTATCAATCACATATCGCCCTATTTTGGCCTTGCACGACGTGTGCAGCACAGTGAAGGACACACCTCGCCGACGTTCTTGAGCAGGAGAACAAAGCACTTCAACTGATCAATGCCCGTTTCGATTTTCGAACGGCTTCGTGAACTCCCCATCTCGATATGTGTTGGGTCACCACCGGAATTTCAATAGTTTCTCGATTCGATTTTTCTCCGTCTGGCCCCTTTGGGTAGAGCTCGTAGCGGAAACTGCTGGATTTTCGCTGTATTGAGCAATTCAAACGTTGTTTATATTCGTCTATTTCGGCCGCTCTCTCGTTGTCGTTATCCCTTTTTTTCAGTTCCCTTTCCTCGACGCATTCCTCCCACATGTCAAGCCGCACTTACGCACGAGAGGGTCGCTGCGTCCATGAAATAGGAACGGAAGAGGAGGCTGTCAAGACGATGCCGCCTGCCGGGCGAACGTCGATCAGGCCCGAGGGGGTCGATTAAAAATTCGACCCCGGCCTGACCAGGACAAATTCATCTTGTTTCATTCGTCATTCATGTGGCCTATCCGATGCTGCGGCGGCGGGGGCGGCGGTGGCGGTGG
>MNPL01015311.1:0-15501 GCA_002081605.1 Tropilaelaps mercedesae | reverse complement strand
TACATTGCTAGAGTGTCTTCTTCAACAGTATACCGAAGGCAGAGCAGGCAAACTCCTATTGCTCACTGTTACGGCTGGTCTCCAAAGCAAAACACGAAATCGATAACATTCAGCATGTTCCTTATCTGAAACGGGTTTGATTTATTCATGGAGATCGATGTGTGGCGTTTTATTTATGTGTTCCAGCCACCGAAAAGAAGAGTGTTCAACATCGGTTAACCGAAGGACACAGCGAGCAGATGAAGTTCTGGGCTGCCCACGTCGCAGAAGTAAATGAGTTTACGGAGGCGTGTCGAATCGCTGATGAGAAGCTTGAAGATCGACAAGGCAAATTGACTACCCTTTCGAAGGCCATTGAGCAGGTAGCGTCAAGGGTTGCTAAAGATTAGCATCTCTTACGGCATGAAGATGTAAGTGTGGACTCCGCCTCGATTAAAAATGACTTACGTAGACATACTCTAGTCGTGCAGTAACAGGAAAGGGCGGCACGATGTCTGGAAGTATAAGTCTGTATGGAGGAGCGCGCACAGGGTTCAGCCATTAAGGGCAGGGTCGAAGTTAACGCCGGACGTTGCCAATGGAAAGATATATTAATAGCTTATTCCTATCGGTAGTTTTTAGAAATGGAGCATTATCGTTAAGGAAGAGTTCTACAACGACTGTGTACGTATGTGAGCGTACGAAGTTTTTTGTGCAATGGCTTTCCGGATTGTCATTTTCAATAAATTAAATTTGACCTAGATTGCTTTCCGCAATTACCTAAAAGGAACCGAATAGATATGTGGAAGTGTCAAGTGCATACCAAATAAAAGACATTATGCGACGTTTGACATCGATCGGCAGTATACGTTCTTGACACTGGCGTACCGGAAAGCAACGCGTTTGCATACACCGTTTGCATACTTATCCCGTATATGTGTCAAAAAATCTCTACATCTTCATTATATTTTTCGGCAGGCAGTTTGATTCCCTAACAGAACGGAAATAGGCTAGAAAGAAGAATGGCCTGATGGCGATGTCTTGTTCTGCCACGGTCAATTATGTTTACGAATTGTATTTTACTCTATTCTTACGACTTTTACTGAAATCTATTTGTAACTAAAACTCTAGCCAACAACAGGCAATATCGCTACTGAAAATGCCGATCTTCATTGTTGATACACTGACACTGCTAAAGGAACTGCCAAACGAATTTTTTAATGATGCGCTGACATAGTCGACGGAGTCGGACACTATCCACAATCACAACGCAAATCGTCTCTGGCAGTTCTAGACTGCCGCGGGAATCGTCCTGCTCACAAAGCTAAATCCACGAGCCTGACAGGCGCCGTGAAAACGTTTTGTCTCTCAAACACCAGGTCTTATAAAAGCAATCTTTGGTAAAGGACGTTGCCTCAGTACCACGACCGGTTTAACTAGTTGTTGTTATTTTTGTTTTGTATAGGAAAAAGCTGACCTTTTTATTACAAACGGCACAGTTTCAGATTACTATTGTATCGTTTTCCGTGATTTTCTATCGAGTGAAGGCGAAAGCTTGATTGAAATCAATAGCCAACGAAGTTTACGTGGGCGTTTATTACTGCTTATATTGGACCATAGCTATAGTAAAAATCAGACGACGATCCTCAAAACCGTACGAGATTAATTAATTTCTTGAGGATGAAAGTGTTGTATACTAGAACTATGCTGTCTAGGCAATGAATTGCATATATATTGTGTATATTAGCTACAAGCGATATGTCCACATCCATGAATGGTTTTCTTTCGGGTGGTACTTTTAATCATTATAGTAAATACAAGCAAGCTAATCTCTCCGGCTCCGATTATGGCCGAAGGGAAAAATCACCATAGACGTACGATCGTGTACCACTAGGTATGAGCACGTAAAAATATTTACTTGAGCTACATATTGTATCTAGAATTTAAAAATATTTGCTTATAAACAAAATGAAAGTTCATAAATAAAATTTCACATTAACGGCGTTAGTATTCTTTTCAAGACTGCAATTTACTCTGTGTATTAATCTGTAAAGTCATAGTTACCTTTGACTGCAGTGGTCTATAATTCAAAGCCTTTGAAAGTACCGCAACGAAATCGACGGAAAAAATCTTTTCCCCTAATGGAAAAGAGAGGCACGAAGTAGCTTATATATTTTGGGCAAGTGAGCCACAAGCACCTATGAGAAAAATAACGGTCCTGTAATCATACGACTGGAAGTTGTTTTAGCTGTTGTTGGCTAATTGTAACATGTTTTCTGAGATAAATGGTTAATTGTGATAAGTTTTCATGTGCGACTCCAGTAGTACAGTCAATTTAAGGGAGATAACTCCAGTCACCTATGGGAATTTATTTATATCTCAGACATTCGAGATCAGTTGGCATCAATCTGGTGAATGAATCAGCTACCGTTCATCTTTGAAGAGATTAGTGCATCCGAAGCTTAATTGGTGCTCCATGTAGTAAGGCGGGTTGGGCTTGTGAAACTACTCACGTTCTCAATAAAGCGAATTCTTCGATTCTTGCTCGTCCGATACGTCAGTATTGTCGACTTGTCCATTAAGAGTGGTTCTTTTCCTATTAAATTTTAATGCGCCAAGTAGTTCCTCTATTCAAGCACAAGAGAGAGAAGACGCGGGCTGCTAACTACTGCCCCATATGCCTGATTGATCACTTGACTAAAGTTAATGATCATAAAACCCGACAGGTACCTCACCTTGGAAAAGTTCCTCTGTCTAATCTGTTCAGTTACTCAAAAGCAGTTACGCAATCTGTAAGGAAGATGGAATAAAATAAATACTGAAGAACGTGAATATATGTGAATGTACAAAACTGTATAAAGAAATGTTTGAAAACACAGTCGGCAATTGAAGCAAGCTGAGGGAAGTCAGTATCAACGTTTGTATCAATGTAGCGTCTTATTATGTAAAATCAATATTACAATGAAAGGATTTCTTTTTGTGTACGTACCACTCCTGTAACGTCAATAAACAAAAAAAAAACAAATATTTTCAAATACTGTCACGGCAGAAATTTATATTTATCTCGTGTTAGCTTTTTTTACACTGTTGTTTTTATAAAAACGGAAACAAGACTAAACGTTGTAAAATATGCCGTTTCGTTCATAAACCACATATTTATTCTATTATGGCAATTACTTGCACTAAGTAATTCATTTGGCCACGTTCTATGAAGTACGAGTTAAGGGTCTTACACAAGTTTCGAAAATTGGTAAAAACACCTGTGGTTGAAACATGTCATCTGTTGTTTCCTTTTACTTTAAAACCGCATCACAGAGTGATGTCTGGATCAGAATTGGTGTCGGTTAGAATTACTTTTGCTAGTCATGTTTCAAACCGATTTGTAAAAATATCGTAGACATAAATGTGTACATCTGCCTGCGGACGAGATAGTTTAGCAATTTTTGTCTCAGAATTGTACTCGAAGACGTTAAGTGGCCTACGCACGATCGCATGTAAAAATTATACATCCATTCATTTTGATCAATACGGAGTCTGCAAACTCAGGTATGAAGTTTCGGTTTTTTCTTTCCCATCATCTTAAAGTAGTGATCATATATTGAGAATTCATAGCTTGATGCTGGAGAAACACGTTGCACTTGTCTCAATCTGGCTGCGAAATAGGTCTCTAACAGTGCAAATTTCTACACTGTTCAGTTGTTGCTTCTTTCCATTGATGCCCTAGTTTGTTTGCTAATTATGGTTTGATGCTTGATAGCTATTTGGAGCTTACTTTTTCCAGATGGACCGTTCCGATTAATCATTTTCTGTTCTAAGTAGTGGCATGTTTTCAAAATTCATAAAATTTGGGGTTCAGTGCGAGTGCAATTAAACGCACCAAACTAACCGAGAGCTGAAGGTACCTTCTCAACAGATTTTTCATCAGGCAGTATTGGCAGAACTATTGACTCAAACGAAACTTGGTCTTTCCATCGTTAAAATACTAATGTATAGTGCAATTGCGTTTTGTCATTTTGTAATTGTTTTAAAATTACTTTGATGTTGCAATTCATGTTTTTAAAAATGAAGGTAACTGAATAGTTGCGACGCGAACGTGAAGCTACAGTGATACGGAGAAAAACGCAGTTCTATTGTAGCTAAAAATTGATGTGACATTCTGTATTTACCCCCTACATTCAGCCTGTTGGTTGTGGTCTACTTTTTGTGCATTCCACCGTGAGGATTCTCCATTGGACACACCCCTGAAAAAAGTTAGTTGGAGGTGGACGTACTGTTAGGTTGATTTCCTGGGCTCGGTTTACTCTGTCCCAAGCGGTCATTTCAGTTACACAGCTAACTCACAGAAATCGCGCTCTATTCTTTTATGTTTTTCAGAAGTAAACGAGGGTCATTCCTAAGTTCTAAGGGCTCAACAAAGCTCGCTATTCTTCCTGTTGCTGTAGTTGTAGCAATTATGGCCCAGACTATTGGGCCGCCCTGTAGTAGAGAGAGGACTTGGAATAAAGTACGCTGCGACGACAATTCGTCAATAGCTTAGTTGATCACATATCCACAGTGTGCGGTGATTATCGACGGCGCCGGACTACTGAGCGTGGCCGGTGCGCAAGTCACTTTTGGGATAGCAGGCTTCAGTACTGCAGGAGTTGTTAGCGGCAACCTAGCTGCATGGTAGCAGTCGACGGGCATGTTTGTTGGAACGTTCGGTGCCTTACAATCTGCTGGCGCAGCCGCACCGCCCTGCTTACGAACCAAAGTCTAGCGTCCGTAAGCACTACAGGCGCCGTGAAAACACTTTGTTGCCTAAAAATCGAGTGCCGTGCACAAAGCGCTTGATTAACAACTTGATCTTGAGCCGATAGCACGAACAGTTTAACTTGCTTGTGTCACTTGTATGTTTCATAGGGACAAGGTTGCTTTTTTTGTAACGATTGGCATTCTCTTAAATAATTATTTTATTGGTTTTTATGGTTTCCACTGGAGACGAATGTTGGCACCGGGCTTCTGGACTATGACTGACAAAGCATGCTCATAAAAAACGTTTCTCGCTGGCTTTATTTGATTATAATCACAACATGAATTAGACAACGATCGTTAAGGGATTTGATACCAAGTAATATATACTATTTACGCGCGGTATGGCTACAGCTTTGGTTTTTTTGGTGATGTCTTTAAATATTGTAGTGAATATGCGATTAACCTATTCATACCCAACTGAACATAAAGAGAAGACTAACTGTTCGCGTACCGCCGTGATATAAACATTATCTTTTTGTAAACTATATCAAAATATACAACAAATTGTATTACCATCGATGCTAGTTCTGTCTCGCTCACTTCATGTAGTAGAGTAAGACTGTTTTGGTCTTAGTATAACTGCGAATACAGTTTGTTGATAGAATTGACTTTTCCTTCGCTAGGTAACACAATTTCAATAATTCTATTTTTGAATCATCACAACTCAAAAAATCATTTTAAATAACTCATTTAGTAGGGTATCGAAACGAGGCCTGCACTTCGGGAGTATTTTCGGATTGTCTAGTTTCAGGGACTGCAAACCCCAGTCTGAAACTTCGGAGATTCCGGTTCTGGGGGGTGGACGGAGCCTTCGAGGACCACAGTGCCACGGGAGGCTTTCGGAATATGCTGTGACGAATAACAATTACAAAGATAGCACGATATGTCGCAGACATACCGCAACATGCTACAAAAATACCGCAAAAAAAACTAGAAAAGTATCGAAACTAACTATTCAAACTCCACAAAAAAAACTGCAAGAGTACCACAAGCAACCATTAAAGCACCATATCTGTCCGCAGCATATCATAAAGGTGCTACAAAACTACCATATAGATTTCTTAGAAATGCATAAGGAGCACGCCTTCAGCACGCCCTCAGTAAATATCCTGCCGTGATTCAGGGTGCGCATAGGCGTTTTTTGTTGCGAATAAATAAAAGTTCCACTGAGGGTGCAACATGTATGACATCATCCGGTTTTTATCCGCAGTACATTGCTGAATATGAACACTTAAAACGCGCGTAGAAGTTCGGGACCCCTGAGCGGCGAGAGGATGGAAATTTGCCCCGGTTCCAGTGCGGGGTCAGCAAGGTGGTTGGACGCCTTAGCTATCATTTAGTCATCATTATCAATGTGAAGCACTTAACGCCACAGAACTGTGCAATGGTGCACAAAAATGAGTTCTATGCTGTGCAAAGTGAACGTTGCAACCTCGTAATAGTTGGCGTGACGTTAAGTTTTTCGAGTAGGCTACTTGCGTTGTTTCATCTTTGCATTGTTTGTGCAAAACCAGTTCTGAATGAATCTTTAACAAAAAGGCCACTTTCATGAGTGAGTCTCTTTGCAGAAACGCGAAAAGATTTCATCCAATATTATAAAGGTACGCATGAAAATTAATTTGTACCTTATTTTGATCCTTTATGTTGAAGAAGGGCAAGAAGGTTTGTCGTACCCCGTTTGAGTTTGCAGAAACGGAAAAACATTTCATCAATATTATGAGGGTACAAATGAAAATGCGTATTATACCTTTTCATTTGTACCCTATTTCAATCCTCTATGTTGAAGAAGGGCGAGAAGGTCTGTTGTACCCCGTCTGAGCTTAAATAATTGCTAAGGTACCAAACCAATAGACTGAAGAGACGTGAGAAACACATGTTCTTCTAAGCGTATAGTGTTCTTATACATTTTTACGCTAATAAAAAAAGCACTCTTTACCCTTACTGTACTCAGGTTGTTCGTCGTCCTAATCGCCTATTGTCTCTTAAGTTTCGATGATTTCATATTATTTCGTCTTCACAAACATATAGCATTTCGCGAACCCGAGACAATGGCTTGCTCAAAAGCAATTTTGTAAAACTTCCTGTTAAATTTTTGCTTTCCAAAATTGTTTTTTAAACGGCAAACCATAGCTGTCTCACACGCAACTAGATAATGTCACTTCGACCTTCAATCTCTAGTTTTAGAGTAAACTGTTTAACATGGTCTAAATTTGTGTTGATAACGCTGTTCACTTGAGTGTGAATTCACAGACGACTATGCATTTTACGCGCGACTATACATCATCTTTGGTTAAATCAGGGGACATCTGATTCAAGTCGACAATAGATCGAAATCTGACCCTGTCTCGAAATCGAGGGATCTACTAAATTACTATGCCACTAGATCGACGTATATCGACATCGAATCTCTTGAAATTGCCATGATTTTGCGTATCGGCACATTTGCGCTATAGCGTTCTGGTACGTCGTAGCTTTTTATCTCTCTTAACTGGATTCGTTTGTAGCCGGTAGTGCCGCGATGTCGGCTCTCAGTGGTGTTGGTTTCCGTTAGCAATTTAAACGCACTCAATTCAGGTGCAAATGCAAATTGCACACACCTTTGTCTTAGCCGTCCATCAGCATTTGTCGTACTACTCACTATCATTGCTACTGAATATAAAATGTAAATACGCGATTATTACCAGATAAATTACAACCACATGATGATGATAACATATCGCACAATCATCTTTGTTCGTCTTCAGAAGCTGTTCGACAGTTTTGACAAGCTTATTCAACCTCAACCCACCAAAATTGAAGCTTACTGTTGAAAAAAAACGACGGTCACAGCCCAAACTCTCATGTCGCCCCTTGGTGAACAGAAATTGCGGGTGATTTCAGCGATTGTAATTTTAATTGCCAAGACGCTTTTGGTGACCCGTACCCTCAACAACGTGTGTGGTGATAATAGCGTGTGCATAGGAGATCTACTACATCAACCCATATGCGCTGCGGTCGCGGCTGTTGCTTGGTTATTTGGTGCAGTCACGTTGCCAATGGTGTTGGTGGTCGCCGGTTTCGGGCCTGCGGGCGTCATTGCCGGAAGCCTTGCGGAATCGTGGCAGTCGTCGGGTGCAGCTACGGGGCTGTTTCGTTCACTTCAGTCGGCGGGCCTGACTGGTGCAGCATTTCTTCTCTCGCTAGCTTTTGCCCCCATCTGTGCAGTGGCAACAATGAAAATGTTCTGTTGTCCAAGGTATTAAGAATATTCAATTTATATACATATGCTTTAAAGTCAAGTTGTAAAATAGTATAAAAACAAGAGTGTATAAGGTGTTTAATTTGGCTCCAACCGAAAATGTGTTTAGGGAATTAAAATAAGGGACTTAAAGAATATTTATGTACAAAAATAAAGGCACCCTTTTTTGAAAGTACTTTAATCTTTTTAATTGGTTTCGACGTAAATGACAACGTAAATATTTTCAAATTTTGTTCTCTATTCGCAATGAAAACGTGAATTAACAATGCTACTTAGAAGCAAATCTTTAGTCAACGAACGTAGTTAACAAACACCGGTTAGGTCTACTGCACATAATAGTCTGGTTAATCACGTGAAGCTTTTTCCATGGCTCTGATGCGATAATTTCATTTACCTACGCCTCCATAGAGATTACAATAGGTAGCAAGGGTCACGAACAAGCATCAACAAATTACCGAGCAATATGTTAGGATATAATACCCTCATGAGAACAAAAAAAACGAGAACGGAATTTGTTCAATTCTGTTAAAGATTGCAAATACTGTGCGTGTATCTTTGCTTAGATTTACTTTTAGCGGCAAAAAGTCGTTTTAGATACTCTATTATTGCCGGCAGTCGCCCTCAAGCTGAAAATTTTGTCACATACTATTCCTCTTTGATTTCCTCTCTCAAGACTTCCACGTAATAATGCCATAAACTGCAATAGCATCAAAACAATAGGTCACCCCTTTGTGTATTTAAGTTTTTGTTTATAGACTCTCATCTTTGGCGACGACAACTTCGATGTATACATCTGCATTATATTTTTTCGACATTTATTTTCTTTCGATCCACTATGTATAATTCACGCCGAAAGAAATCAGCTAATTTACGTCCACTTCTTTCACGTGTGATGTTTCATTAACTATCACTACCTAACCCAAATGGTTTCGCTCACTCTGGACCCTACTTTGACCCATCTGCAAATGCCCCTGAATACCTCGCCCAATCACATAAGAGAGGACAAGGGGAAAGGGCAGCAAAATTGCACGAGGGACGTTGCGTGCTGCCAGCCGGCACTTCCTCATTGTTCACAAGCAGTGCGCCTATTCGAAGGCCCGTATCTCCTACAGTATCCTAAATCCGTAAGGACAACAAGTGTGACGGTGTGTCGACACTGAGATAGCGTTCTTGGTCGCTCAAGCTCGGATTACGAACTGTGTACATTGTACAAAAGCATAGTTTCCATTACCATGCGGATCTGTGTCCATAAAAGATCTCGACTGCTTTTTGTGTTCGTTCTTTATATTGCCAATGGTAAGTAAACCTAGGCAGTGTAAATAGAATAAGCATGAGTCTGGTATATTTTATACGGGTTTGCGTAACGGAATTGGTGAAATACAGAATAAAGGATGAAGATGTAGAACAACTCGTAGTTGGTGTGGTTGGGGATTAAAACGGTCAATCAATAATTTGTAGATTGGATGATGAACACAAGACAAGATGTTGACATGTATTGTCAGCTCACTTGAGCAAAATTCAGAAACAAATAGAAGACAATACGATAAGTTTATATGGAAACATTTTTATTTTCCGGAAAAATGCATGTACTACCAAATCGCTTAAGTATGTAGGAATTACCGCACACTTTGCCGACGTTATTGACATTTTATGGAAATTTTTCCGGAAAGTTTTCATCTCGGCCAACAGCGCAGTTCAGTTTCCCATTTTTAGGCCACATGTATATTCAAATGTACTTAATCATCTGATGAAAAACTTATCGCAGTACGCATTCTTATTACCCCCTTGCGGAAGCACAATTAAGTTCCAAGGACAGTTTAATCCGACCTTAATACTCCGCTAGTAGTATTAGGGAAGCTCATCTGATATCTTACTCTGTCAAGTACGTAGATGTAATTGCGGTCATATTTCGGTCGATGCAGCGATGGCACGTAAAAAGACAAGATTACGATAACAGAGAAAAAAGCGAATTTTTCCGAAACTCTTGTTGAAGTTCGCGAGTATATTTGTTTAAATATTATTTAGTATATCTCATTAGTATGTTATTTGATTTGGAAGACGCTAAATGGTTATTCGACAGGTGAAGCACGAGGAAGGCACGAGATTTTAATTAGCTCCATTACATGTATAACGTGCACAGCAGTAAGAACAAGACATAACCAGTAAAGCAACATTCGCAAAAAAGGTTGAAACAGAACTGGCGTCCTCTGACTTTTGACGGCGTTTACATACGATACGCTGATACGGGCATATTTGATAGCAAATGCAATTGTAAACTGAATGAGTAAATAATCTTTTCTTCTATGCGTTATAGGATAACCATAGGAAACAAATAGGTGTTTGGCGGTTAATTTAGTTTGAATTTCTTAACTACCCCTTTAGCAGCGTAAAATACTATAATTGTTTTGGTTTAGCATACGGCGAGTTTTTCCCTAGGTCACCCTGTAGTCCCTGTCGAGCTCAAGTGGATACTCATCACAGTCATAGCGTTTCTTCGTTCAACATCGATGTGCAGGCGTTGACAAGCTCCCTAGGCTGCAGAAGGCATGGCCTCACTTCGAAGATTCAGAGTGAGTTTGCTTACCTTCTGGTGGTTAAGTTCTACCTCTGTTATAACGTCCGCCAGTGTTCCATCGTACACGTGCTGAAGCTGGAAAGGACACTGAAGTTTCGAAGAACAAACAAGAAGGAGAAAGCCCGATGGTTCCCTTGTGGGGCCCTAGATTGGTACCTGATGATCATCTTATCCATGACTAGATGGGCGGCGTTAGAACTGGGTGATAAGCTGAAGTAGGACAATGATATGGTCAGTTACTTCTCTCGATATTCCTTTGAGATAAGGTCAGGTCGGACAGTATTGTAAATTGTTCCGCAGCCGGAATGTTCTGATAACCTGGCAGGGGCGTGCTTGAAACAATGAATGCATTGCATGGCCAATGCTATCCCCTTCATCCTATAATTATACGCAATAGAATGATACACTCTGGGCAAAGCTCAAGTGACCTGATTTATTCTAGCACATTACCACAGTGTTAAATTCGTCCGGAAAAACCATTCATGAAATATTGTGATTATAGCTTATTTTGTTCATAATAATTTTAGATCTACGCCACTTCGCTGGGGTTTATGGCAATAATATAAATATGTATAGAATTCGCCCTAACGTATTTTCGCGTATTAGTCCTATACGGAATGACCCATTTTTGTTAGTTTCTTTCCTCGTGAAAGGTGTAAACATTCCCAAGATAAACCCTCAATCGGTGAGCCAAGAACAAAAACAAGGGCTATGTAAAGTCTGTTCGCACGTAAACGGTTTTCGCCGTCGAATTTAAACGACATAAGGAAATTTTCGACCAAGGGAGTTTAATATAGTCAAGAGTAGTTTCTGTGACCATTTTAATATGCCTACAACTTGTCTAAAACTAGCTTTTCACGACTTTATTTCTCTCCAAATTCAATAAAACAGCTTAAGTCGATGCTGGATAACGGTACTTTATCAGAAAGGTCGTCGTTAAGCCGAGCAGCTACAACTTCAGCCTCTTTAAGAATACAAACTATTTTTGTTGCACTTACCCAATGCTCAGTAAACTTTCCACTCGAATCCTTCGTAAATTATTCGTTGCTAAAAAAAAACAGCGGTCTAACGTTGGACAGAGCATTCAGATCGCTGTGGAAAGTCAAGGCACGCATTGTATATTAAACTGAAGCGGCCTGATTCAGATTTTGCCAATCTTCTGTTAGAAAAAATCGCCGAGTCGGTTGATTCGCACCTCACTATGTGTATCTTCTCTCTCTCTCCTTGGTGAGGTGATCATGTATTTCCATGATATAACAAGGTATCGCATTGGTGTTACCCGTTTGAAATCCTGATCAGCAGTATGACCATCACAAGTAAAATTAAGGATCGCACTCGAGTCAAATGGTTTGCACTAAAAAGCCCCTGTGCCCGTGACCTGAGAGACCAATAGACACTTGCTTCGAAACGTGCAGAAATACCCCTGCTGGAACAATTTGGCCCAGCCTCGGAGCAGTGTACCTACTTTATTAGAGAAGACGTTTGAGAGGGCAAACCTCGCCCAGGTCATCGCCCGTCCGCCTGTTTTCCGCAAGGGATGGCGCTTGTCTAGACTGACAACGGGAAAACGTTAAGAAGTGGATATGCTTTAGGTTGCCGACGTGGCAAGCGGAAGGATCAGCAGACTGTGATGCCAATATCCGTTCAGTCTCTCCCGCCTAGCAGAGGCAAGTGCAATCCCATGTCCAGAATCGGTCACGAGTCACGTCGACCGAGTGTGTGGGATTAAGGCACCGGCGCTTCGCTACAACGAGAGAACTTCTAGATATGCATTGCCCCGCGAGGTCTTTCTTCTCTGGCCAGCATCCCGAGACGGCTCGCAACGTTAAGTTGTGGATCAGCATACAAACAAAGAGTAAAGATTTTCGGTTCTGCTAAAAAATTGGATATCGTGGCCGTATTAGAGATGATAATAGACGCCAGAAAATACTCTGAGCTACAAAATACACAGCGAAGTTGGGTAGAGCAGACTTCGTGTTCGTGTACATGGTCGCTGAATGGGGCCGCCGTCTCACAATCGAACACTACAATGGACAAATGCTCCAGCCTTCAAGGCGCAGTAAGAGCTGCGACGATTTTGCTTGGCGGATGATAACTTATGAAAGGTGGGCGGGGAGTGTTCAAAATGTGACAATTTCGGTCCAGCTCCTTCTTCTTTTGACTAAAGGACGCAAAGGACCCTGGAGGGAACCTGTGGGATCGCAGTAGTCGGACACAAAAGCGACGAGACTTTCCTGACAGTGTTACAAGGTAAAGTCAGTACCAGACCTGTGGGCGGAATACTAGACGGCAAGAGACACAAACATGATAGAGTATGCTGAAAGCCAACACAGGATGAAAGGCCGGGAGTTGCCAGCCGGTAGGCAATGACCGAGGTGGTATAGTACCGGCCGGTGTGCAGGCCCTGCCAGACCTTCGGTGATAGAAGCAGAGACGAGACGAAGGCCGACGGAATTCAAAGAAGTCACCTTACGACAGCCAAGGAGGTATGAAGGGGAGGGTGGGCCAGGCAAGTACGGAGCCGTTGTACCGGTACGTGCGCAATGGACGTGGCAGCTGCGAGTAGACGGTCTGAGCTGGGGCCGCCCGATGGGTAGCTAATAGACCCAAGGGAGATATAAACGTCTTGGAATGTTGGACGGCTAGTTGTTGTAGTAGGTTAATGAAGAAGAGGACACTTAAAAGTGGTAGCACCGTGGGGCCGGTCGACTAACCTGAACGGCGTATGTAAAGAGGCAAAATGGTAAAGCGCAGGCGAACTATAGCACGAGAGTTGAATATAGAGCGGAAATTCAGGTCGGTGAGTTCCCCAGCTGAACGATGAAAAAATCAACGGAAAAAGTAGAAAGTGAGTGGCAAATAGACACCCGTCTTTCCGTGGAGGGGACGGTAATTGTAGGAAACTAGCAGAGTGTAGCTTTGTGACAGGCGCACGCGGTCAAATGGAACTAAAGCCGGAGGAGACGAAGTGTAGTACAAAAAAGTCTTGGCAAAGACCTATAGTACGGCGGCGATGGGGAACGGTAGCTGACAGCAGACAGCAATAGACGTAACCTAAAACGAGATGTAGATGCAGGCTTCCGAGAGGCTAATGAAAAGGTCACGTAATTTGATTGAAAAACAACCTGTGTCGTTCTTAACCGAATTCGGGGTGGTGACAACTGAGCATGCACACAGAGATAACACAACCGTGTTCAGATGTGTTGTTGGAATTTATACGTGTGCATTGCAATGTTCCTTGTCGGTAGCTTCGTGTTGCAAGGAGCGACCCGGGCATGGCGAATTAGTTTTTTTGCTAGGATTTTTTGGAAGCCTACTCATAGTCAGTTGTTGTTCTGTGTAGCAGTAGAAAATTACGCATTGAAGCACAGACCGCAATTTTATGGATGCATAGCGTAAACACAAGAATACTCTTTTCTTGAGGCCAGTGTATAGGGAATTTTCATTGATACAATTTCCTTTAAACGCTCGAGATCGCGGTAATTAGTTCAGCGCGGCACAGGCGCAAATATACTGCAAGGATTCACCGTAAATTCGTACTTATTCGTAAGATACTTAAAACGGCGACAGCCGAGTTCAGTTATCGTCATTGAGAGCGGCTACATGTGGGTGGCATACTCGTGCAGGCATCCATACGACGACGTACACCGAATAGTTGCAAATTAGCTACACGTAGCCTCTAACGCCGCGGTAAACCTTTTCTGATTATGCAGCTCTTCGGGTAATTACGGCCGTGCGCGCTCTGCCGCTGTGTGGCGATTTATAAGACTAGAATTATGATTGCCGCGTTGCTTTGTTCGTCGGCCCGGACAACCACATTGACTCTCTCACGTTTAAGCAATCAGCGAAATTAGCAACGGCTGGGCCGGTGAAAGCTGCCAGTCGCCCGCCGTGAGATTGTCGCACCGTCCGTCTGTAACGATCCTATGCAGTCGTACGTCTTTCCCCAAATTCTAGCAGCGAACAGACGTAGCTGCTGCAGGTATTCTTAAGTGTTTGACGGTCGAATTGAAGTCCGCACTTAGACGAGTTGTTTTTTTACAGATTTAATTACTGGGGATGCACATAGTCAGATCTTTCTTGATATTCGGTTGCCAGGAACAAGGGCAAAATATCCTCGGAGTCATCAGTGAGAGGCATAGTGTGTAAATGCGAATTGCAGCTCAGCCTGCGAAAACCATAAAGATACTTTTCGCGCCATACGAGTGTGTATGGCAGAATTTAGCGTTGTGCTCTTACGCTGCATTGTTTATCTTCCTTATAAACCACTATCCTTCTCCGGACCCGCTCAGGATTTTT
Source organism: Tropilaelaps mercedesae (assembly GCA_002081605.1). Taxonomy (NCBI): domain Eukaryota; kingdom Metazoa; phylum Arthropoda; class Arachnida; order Mesostigmata; family Laelapidae; genus Tropilaelaps; species Tropilaelaps mercedesae. The sequence continues at coordinate 616 of MNPL01015311.1, read as the reverse complement.
TGCTGCCAGTGGTGTATCCATCATGCAAAAACGAAACACTGAAATACGCGCTCATTCCAGTTGAAAGAAACCGATGAACCGACAAAAGGTAGACACGTAATAACATTTCTGGAAGATACTGTAATCGTACGGATTAAGATCAACATAGGTACAGTGTAATATCCAGAAATTTAACTTTGACGGTCAAAGGGTATGCCCTTTTCATAGGGAATCCCTGTGTTGTATGGTGACAAGCCACCATGCCTTAAACTTTCAATGCCCATCGTTCATTGAACAAAAGCCATTGAACTGTTGTCCGCAAGTAGGGAAGATTTCTTCTAAAAGGATTCATTCAATAACTTGGACCGAATCCCAGCTGCATATGTTCAACGATCTTTTTCTATTGTATGAACACGAGCTCCATTCTATCGCATTCTACGGCCAGCGACAAGTGGAACACTTCGCCATAAAGCTGACAACAAATAAGTTACAATACACGACATGTTATATAATATTTAATTTTTGTCAGCTCTGTTCTGGATAGTATTTGGTCTAATATTAGCATGTAAATATACGAAAGTAATTTGCAACTAAAGCGTTAATATATATATATATATATATATATATATATATATAT